>CACVBM020001147.1:0-130015 GCA_902728155.2 Microthlaspi erraticum | reverse complement strand
AAGACCTTAGTAATAAGACTTAGATCAGGTGGATACGCTCCTCCATTGGCGAACCTTGCAGCTGACTCATTCGAGTATGGTTCAGGAAGCCGGTCACTGAGCTTACCGGGTCGAGTGAACATCTCACCCTCATCGTTTGGTCCATCAACAACCTCGATTTCAGCTGCCATTGCCTTCGCCTCTTCCTCTGTGTAGGCAACACCCACCAAGTCTCGGTATGAGATCAGAGACATCGAGTGGCAAGATGCACAGACTTGCTGGTAAACTTGGTGACCACGACGGATCCTGCTCATTGTCAAATCAACCACAAAACGTTACAATAAAGTAGTCCCTAACTTCATTCATTCTTTCTAGTATAGTGAAAAAGTGTATTTTTGAGAAAACTCACGAAGCATGGTCGTATGAGCTGAGAATGCCATCATGAGGCCAAGGGTAGTGTGGAGACTCCAAGCCGTGTTCAGCTTCATCAGCGGATGCTACTGTAGAGAAACTCAACAACCCTGTAACACCAGCACCCAGGAGAGCAAATGCTCTAAAACCAGCAGACCCAGCCTCGTCATTAGCTTTCTTCGAAGACAACCATGACAACACCGGAGTTGCCTATGAGATAACACAGAAACAACAGTAAGAAACACATATATACTTGTATGCTCCAAAAAATGATCAAAAGATTGCAGAGAATCAGAAGTCTGCTTTGCCTCTAAGCACAAATCAAAGCGTTCTCATTTGTTCACCAGAAATTCTCTACCTTGAATCTCTCCAAAGCATGAAATGTACACACAGAACATCCTAAAGATTCTTCTTTTCAAAAAAAAAAATCAACTTGAAATCCCAGATAATCATTATGCAAAAACAAACGAGAACAAAATTCAGATGTTGAGGGAGTGAAAATTGACACTGACCACTGATTGGGAGTGAAGTTTCCTCCTTAGAAGCTGCTGGATAACTCCTCCTCCAACCATTTGATAAACGTTTTGTACCAATCAAATTCGCTGGAAAATGAAGAAGAAAACAACAAAGACGAGAGCTTCAAATTCAAAAGGTGATATGCGAATAGATAAAAAAATGCTATAGCCCTACGAAATTCGACGCTACATACAGATCCGACGAATATATTAATATCCAGCTAACGGAGATGAAAGAAGAGATCCATCGATTCGGATTAAGAAAATTTTCGATCGAGTGGAAAGGAACTCACCGGAAGATGACGCAACGGGATCGGCGATTGGACGACTATCGAGCAAAAGGACAGATTGAGAAACACAGGAGGAAGAAGAAGCAAACAGATACCAGAGAAAATGGATCTCTTTCGATGACGAAGTTTGCTGCAACACAATATGATTATGGGCTTTTAAGGCCCATGGGCCTAACATCTTCTACTAAGGTCACGAGTGTAAATAAGTCAACCAACGCTAAACATCAACAAACAAATATTTGGCTCAAGTTATGTTTCCTTTGTGACACTACTTCTGTATGTTGCACTAAAAGTTAACATCTGGATAGAATTTTTCTTAAGAAGATAAAGCACAAATCTGCGGAAACAAAAAAGACATTTGACCGAACTTTGATTGAGGAGATATCATGGTTACTAGTAATAAATATTCATCTGTATGTTTAAATGATAAAATAATCATACAACAAGTAACACATAGAGGAATCGGAACTATAGTCTATATATAGGTCTTTGTTTTTCATGCAATAATTCATATTCTCTTTTTGAGCAAAAGTTTACATTCATACGTGAAAATTGACGCTGTGTTGTTAATTAGTTTGTTTTTGTTGGTATGAAAAAATAAACACTAGATGAAGACGACATGTATATGTATTATTAGTTGTTACGCAGTGAAAGAACTTATTTTTTGTTTTAAAATCTTGTAATCAATTGTAGTCATCTTCTTTTGGTCAGAATGTAGTCATCATAATTTAGATTATTCATATCAAATGTCCGACCACGAAACAAAGGACTTTATATTGCTACACACTTTCATATAGACACATTCGAAAATATCATATACACATGCATATTTTGATGGATACGTGCATACAAACAACTATTATACGTATCTATTTCCAAATGTGCCCTGACATGACAGCTTTTTCAATTTTGAAATGGAGGACACTTCATGCAATGCGATTGGTTGGGTGGTGAAGGACCATATAAGAGTCTTGAAATAAGGTAAAAAAACACCAGATGCTGTTTTAGCCTGATCGTAGGACCCATAACACCCATTTTATCATTTAGTATAAATCTCATAATAAAGAGCTGTGAACCAATCAAATCACACATCTCGCAGTTCCCAGAATTATTGGGTGCTTTGGATAACCATCCGATTAAACTATCATATAGACCTATGTGTATGGTTGTATCTGTACTCACATTGCTTATAGTCTAATTAATGATGTTTGTGTGTGTGCCTGCTTCGGATTTTAATATTAATCTTTGATACAGAGAGCTTACTAATCTCGAATCTCAATACCCGTTTATAGGATTCGAGTCCGAGATATTTCAGAAGATTTTACAGTCATATTTTATATAAATAATTCTTTCGAAGAGGTAATCGACCATGCCATTTATAGCTTTATCATGTGAAACCGAACCATCTGGTGTCCGTACTGTAATAATATATCTAAATCGCAGAAACTGAAAATTAAAATAATTCAGAGCAAAAACTGAAAATAAAAGCGGATGGATAAGATAAAATACAGTTAAGAACACAATATATATCAACTAGCTTTACTATAGTGTAACTTCGAGTTTCTTTTTCAAACTTCTCTATATATTCGCCCTTGACTTAAACAGTACCCGCATCAACTCAATACGGTAGTCATCACATATATACAAACATTGTTTCAAGTTTGTTTTTGGCTTCTTTATTGGATTTGACCACTCACGCATATATATATGAAGTTATGAACCCAAGCAAACGCACATAAATAAACATATATTAATGCATATACAAACATATATATGTCGAGCTGATATAATTGAAATTCAAATTAAGAGTTTCAAATATTTACAGCAGGGATTAGGCTACTCCCCAAAACTCATAGATTGCACTATATAATTAAGCCCTAAACGAGAGTATACTAAACTTTACAACTTAGATGTGATTATTAGTACTTCTTAACAAACATCTAATATCAACTTAAATCTATATATATATATATATATATTTCTATAAATTATGCAATTCATCACATGCATATATTAGCAGCCATTATGACCTGTAATCGTTGGTTTTTGTATCCCAACTCCGTTTATAGAATGTCCTCCCCTACTATAAGGACTAACAAATATTCATGTATAGTCCTAATCAATAAATCATATAAGAGCTACAATGACCACTAGGTGTAGCCCGTATCGACACCTACTCTGATTGACATTACTTTACTAGTTAAAATGCACGACAAACATATACTGAGATTTCAAAATACTTTTGCCAAGTAATTGGTTACTGGTTAGAAAATTTGACTATCAATGGTAAGGAAAAAAAAAAGGTCAAATTTTCTTGTAAAATAATCCTTCTATCGGAAAATAAAAGTTAAAAAAAAAAAAAAAAAAAACAAGAGAAATAAATTAGTGTTAATGAACTTAGCCATCAACTCATTCAAGTGTCTCGTATGTTTGCCCTAGGCACGTGGCATTCTCCTATTCCCGAATGTTAATCTCTTTGGCCACCGGAGAGACACTGAAAGAATATACAGAAAGAGAAAGAGAGAGAGAGTGAAGAGCTAAAGAGGTGAGAGAAACAAGAGAACGAGCGACAGAGAGAGCGAGAGAGAAATCAGAAATGAATCAAGATCATGAGTTATGGCGGACGCTAAGATGCGCCGGCAAACCGCAAGATAAGACCTCCGTGGATACTCTCATGCTTAAGTACCGTCCGATCGCTCCAAAGCCGACGACGGCTGGTCAACCATTAGTCGGAGATAACAGCTCCTCAATCACGAGAAGGACCAAGAGAAAGTACGTTAGGGTTTCTAAGAACAATAAAGCCACGTGCCGATCCAAGAACGGAGTTAGATCTGTCTCAACAGATCCAGAGAATGGCCGAGAACGAGAAGACATCGTGACGTTACAGCTCATGCCGGAGAGATCCGATCTGTCCTCATACGAATCAACGCCGTTGAGTTTGGATCATCATAATAATCTCGATCCAACGGTGGAAACAAGTAAAACCGACACGTGGTTATTGGTTAACGGCGGCGATGAGGCTGTGCATCCGGTTCCGGTGGAGACGTGGGTGACGGTGGAGTCCGTTAACGGTGGCTCCGTTTCCCATGCGGTAGGGTGTACGGACGAAGACCTCGCGGATGCTTTAGATAAGGACACGTGTCCAGCCTTTGTATCAGATGGCTTGAATCGTGTGGTGATGGTGAACGAGGCCTACCGTAGGATAGTAACCGGAGACGGTGGATTTGAAAGAGAGACGTCGTCGTTGTTGCCGCAGGTGATTGTGTGGTTGGTGGTTGACCAAACGGCGGCGTTTTCTGACTACCGTACTTTCACGTGTAAGGTGAGACTTGAGTACACGTGGCGAGAGACGAAGTACGCTAAAACGGTGCCGTGTGATGTGTGGAAGATGGACTTTGGTGGATATGCATGGAGGCTGGACACTACTGCAGCTCTAACTCTTTGGCTTTGAGTAAGAGATGTTAGAGGATACGATTAAATATTAAGATGTGGTTAAGGTTCATAAGCTCAAACCTTAATCACTTTCTCGCACTTTGGTTAATTGGTAAACTAATAAGTAATACTAAAGAGAAAGGTTTGAGAATCAAGTCTTTCGGAATAAATTTGTGTGAGAACGTATATATAGAGATTGGAAATTGTCATTATGTCAAATATACTGATTGGCAGAGCTTAAGAAAAAAGATGTCAATGCTTGGTTTTTTTTGGCTTTTGTATTGATTACTTTTATTTACTTGTTAGTCTCTCTCGTATACAAATTTGCATATCAAAAGATATCAATAGTAACTTCAGCGGTATAGTTATTAACATGAATAAAATTTGTATGTGATAAGATGTATATCATCAGTGATTAATTTCACCGATATTATAAATCATATATTTAACAATAAACAAGCAAATTTTTCCAATGTAATATGTGATCATTTAAACCTGTAATGATTTATGCATGTCATATATAATGAATGTTAAAGGGATTTGCTGATTTGAATGCATTGTTTGAGTGACTGTGAAGTGGGATTGATGTTGATAAGCATGGTTAAATCTTAATGAATATCTCTCACCTTGTTGCATTCTAGAATCTCTAAGTTGGACATTTAGCAAATCGCTTTTGAGGACATGTTTTTAAGTGTTGAATCAGCTTTTTCAAACCTCATCTCTTTCTTGTTCTATTTGTTTGCTTGAGGGCAAGCAAAGTTCAAGTTTGGGGGTGTTGATGTACTTGCATTTTACATAGTTTTAGCACATCTTTTATGCATCTTTTGCATAGTTTTAGCTTCCATTTGCATCATATCTTGTTCCTTTTCTCTTCTTATGCATTCATGTTAGTTTTAGGTTGCATTTGCATACATATGCATGTTTGGTCCTTTGAAATAGGTCTTTTGGAGCATTCTGGAGCATATGGGACAAGGAGCATGGAGGGACTTGGCACATGGAAGCAGCTCAACTGGATACGCAAAGGAAGAAGGGAGAAGCCATCTTGAAGACCACCACTCGACCAACCGGTCGAGTTCCTCAACTCGACCGGCCAAGCTTCAACTCGATCGAGCTGAGAAGTCAACAGTCAAACCCGAAAAATGTTGCTTCCCCCTTGACTTTCCTTTGACCCTAAACCTAATCCTCTTGTATTTAAAGGCTCTAAGCCACGAAAAAACCACCAAGCTTTAGATTATTTTGTTTTAGTTTCTTTTAATTTATTGTCTTTTACTTTTTAGAGATCTAATCCCATCTTTGTGTTCTTGAAGCTCTTGCTTCTTGAATCTTAGATCCTGGATAATCTCTTTGTATTTGCACTTGCTTATTTCAATAAAAGTTGTTTAATTTCATCTCCTCTTTCTTATGATGTCTCTTTTATTGCATTTGCTTGTGTTTACATTCATGTGTAGTGAGTAGTTACCCATTAGGGTTTGAGATGGGATAGATTAGAGGTTTCATATGCTTAATCCTTCTAGCTTATGGTCTTAATCTAGATTCTCTCTCTTTTGGATAGATCTTAAGGCTACATGACCACTACCCCTGGCTTGTAAGTCCTTAGGCGACTCCCCACACGAAAGTGATGGCATTCGCTGGAAAAGATCCACTAAGAGCTCCAATATCTCTTGCTCTAGACAATAGAGGTCTAAGGGGTTGGATGGATTAGTTTGGGCAATGATCCTATAGCCTCCAAGGTTTGATTCTCACTGGCTAACCCCCTGTTTCTGAGATCATTCCTTGGTTGATAGCCTTCACCTTGGGAAAGGGTTGGTTAGGCATTGAGAAGCCCAATATCAAGAGAAGCCTTGATACAAGGAGTTTTAAGAGCTAGATTGATTAAGTGTAGATTCCTTTGATTGCAAAACCCTGTCTTGAACCCTAATTCTCTCTTTATCTTGTTAAAGTCGTCACCTTTAGCTTTGTTTGTCTCAACTCGTCCCTAAACTCGATCGAGCTGGTACTTTGCTCTACTCGACTCGAGTCTTGGTCGAGCTGACACTTCACTGCTTTGTTTACTTTTATTGCACTGCTTTTCTTTTTTTAGGTTGTTAGTGTTACTTCAAATCTTTACTGCTTGCTTGACTTCCTGGTTGTTTCATATTCTCATAGAGTGACAAGTTTCCCATTTTGGATTGATAACCCTTTGTACTACATCAACTATCATGGTTAAAGGGAATTGTTGACTGTGTTTGTGTTTGCATCTTACCACCATCATATACCACTGATTGCATTCCACTCATCTCATTTCATATCTTTTCACATCCACACACAAAACCTTATCATCAAGTACCCCGATGGCGCTCATGTAAGGTACTTCAGGACCTAACATTTCTTCAGAATCTTCAATAGGTCGAAATAGATCCTTGTTAACATCAAGCGATCTATTGACCATTGGACTACTCAAAGGAGTCGCTTTATCCATATAAAAGCGCTTTAACACCCTTTTGGTGTAATTTGATTGATGCAAAAATATTCCATCTTGGAAATGCTCTATCTGGAGCCCCAGACAAAACTTTGTCTTTCCAAGATCTTTCATTTCGAACTCATCTTTCATATGAGTTCTTGCATCATCAATCTCCTTTTGAGTTCCAATCATGTTCAGGTCATCAACATACACAGCAATGATCACAAAACCCGTTGAGGATTTCTTTATGAACACGCATGGACAAATCGCATTGTTGACGTAACCTTTACTCAACAAGTATTCACTTAAGCGATTGTACCACATGCGGCCGGATTGTTTTGATCCATAAAGTGATCGCTGGAGTTTGACCGAACAAAGCTCTTTAGATGCTTCAGACATCTTTGACCCTTTTGGGATCTTAAATCCCTCAAGAATTTTCATATATATCTCACTATCAAGTGAGCCATATAGGTATGCAGTCACAACATCCATCAGGTACATCTCTAAATTATTAGAGGCCGTTAGGCTCATTAAGTACCTGAAGGTGATTGCATCCATTACCAGGGAATATGTTTCTTCATAATCTATCCCCGGTCTTTGAGAAAAACCTTGAGCCACAAGACGAGCTTTATATCTTGTGACTTCGTTTTTCTCATTTCTTTTTCTTACAAAAACCCATTTGTATCCAACCGGCATTACATCTTTTAGTGTAATGATTATCGGTCCGAATACAGTCCGTTTATTGAGAGAGAATATTTCATTCTTCATGGCCATTTGCCATTTCTCCCAGTCCGGCCTCTTTTGGCACTCTGACACGGAAGTTGGATCTGGATCATCATTTTCATGATCGATCTCTTTAGCTACAGAAAAAGAGAACATTTCATCATCTATTTCAACCCATATTTTTCCACTTTGGGCGAAGGAGATGGAAATCTCAAATTTTTCTGTCTCTGGTTCGTCATCTTGACGAACCTCTTTATCAGGTTCTACAAGAACCTGTTCGGAAATGTCTTGAAGACATTTCGGTTCATCAGGAACCTTTACTCCACAATTCTTTTTCTTTTGGGGATTTTTATCCTTTGATCCTATAGGCCTCCCGCGCTTTAATTGAACCGGTTCACTTGCTCTATTCACATCAAAATGTTCATGAGGAACTTCTATTTTTGATGGAGCATTAGCAGCGGGGATATAGGACTTCGTCACCCTTTTCGTATCTGTGAACGCATCGGGCAACTGGTTAGCCAATCTTTGCATATGTATAATTTTCTGAACTTCCACCTCGCGTTGATTAGAAGGAGGATCAAGATAAGCCAAAGAGTGTGTACACCATTTGGTGATATCATTTGGTGATTCTCTCGACCCTCCCCCTAACGCAGGGAATTCATTTTCATCAAAGTGGCTATCGGCAAATCTTGCCGTAAACATATCACCAGTTGCCGGTTCAAGATACCTTATTATACTAGGGGACGAATACCCGACATATATTCCCAATCTCCTCTGTGGTCCCATTTTTGATCTCTGTGGTGGCGCTATTGGGATATAGACCGCACACCCGAATACCCGGAGATGGGATATATTTGGCATATTTCCAAATGCCAACTGTATGGGCGAAAATTCATTATAAGCACTTGGTC
The DNA here is from genome assembly GCA_902728155.2 of Microthlaspi erraticum. NCBI lineage: Eukaryota > Viridiplantae > Streptophyta > Magnoliopsida > Brassicales > Brassicaceae > Microthlaspi > Microthlaspi erraticum. The sequence continues at coordinate 121,314 of CACVBM020001147.1, read as the reverse complement.
TCACTTGAACCAAGGCTCCCGCATGCAATATTGCATGTCCCCATACAGTGATTGGGAGTTTTGTTCTCAAGATTAACGGTCTTGCAATTAACTGCAACCGCTTTATTAATGACTCAGCCATGCCATTTTGCGTATGAACGTGCGGAACCGGATGTTCAACATCGATTCCCACAGACATACAAAAGTCATTAAAGGCTGCTGAAGTGAATTCACCAGCATTATCAAGCCTGACTTTCTTTATGGCATAATCAGGGAAATGCGCTCTCAACCTGATTATTTGGGCAATGAATCTTGCGAAAGCCATATTTCTTGTGGTCAAAAGACACACATTTGACCATCTACTAGATGCGTCAATCAATACCATAAAGTATCGAAATGGCCCGCACGGTGGGTTAATAGGCCCACATATATCACCATGTATTCTCTCTAAGAATACAGGGGATTCATTCCCAACTTTGGCTGGCGAGGGCCTAATTATGAGTTTTCCTTGAGAACATGCTTTACATGAAAACTCCCCCGATTGAAAAATCTTTTCATTTTTCAATGGGTGGCCACTCGTATTTTGCACAATTCTTCTCATCATGACTGAACCTGGGTGGCCAAGTCTTTCATGCCACACCCTAAAAGTGCTAGTAAACATCTGGTTTACTGCAACATAAGATTCAGTCATGTTGATTTTTGTGCAATATAAACCAGAGGACATCATTGGTAATTCTTCCAATGTTTGTTTCCTCTCCGTTGTAATGCAAAGATATTCAATGCCATTTTTGTTTATAGTCTCAATATGATATCCATTTTTGCGGATATCTCGGAAACTTAATAAGTTCCGGTGAGACTCCGGGGAATATAGTGCATCTCGCACTTCAAATTTCGTTCCCCTTGGCAATGAAAAACTTGCACTCCCAGAGCCAAGTATTATTTTTGCACTACCGCATATAGTACTCACGCTTTCAGCGGAGTCTTTCATTTTGAGATAGGAGAAATACTTCTTATCTTTGAGTATTGTATGTGTCGTAGCACTGTCTGCTAGACAAGTATCTCCATCCTTAATCTCAAAGGTGGCACCATCTGGGCCACGAAATTCATAAAATATGAAACATTTTATATTAAACATTGCTAATATATTACATCAAAAACTTTTTAGCAAAAGATATATTATACAATACAAGAAAAACGATTAAGAGATTGTTATTCTTGTCTTCTTTACGAAGACACTATCATCGATTTGACTTTCTTTGGCTCAGTTGATTCTTCAGGATCAACGAGATAGTCGGCGACATCCAGATGAAAATCATCACTTAAGCCATCAAAGGATGGACCAGGTTCATCAGAGATGAAGTTGGTCTCTGTGTCCTTATTTTGGCTTGTTGTGATGCCCTGTACAGATCGGCTAAATGTTTGGGCGTACGACATGTACGCTCAAAGTGATTATTCATGCCGCATCTGTAACAGGTGCGTTCACCCTTTCTTTTTACCGCTCGACCATCATCACTTTCTCTTCCACGTCCACGACCTCGACCGCGACCGCGACCACGGCCTCTGCCGCGTCTGCGTTCACGTTCAGGCTTTTTAGTATGACTGGATGACGCAACATTCGCTTCAGGGAATGGCGCAGATCCAGTTGGACGGAGCTGATGGTTTAACATCACAAGCTGATTATTTTTTTCAGCCACAAGGAGGATTTGCATCAACTCCGAGTACGAGGTGAACTCTCTTGCCCGGTATTGTTGTTGCAGGATTATATTTTCAGGATGAAAAGTTGAGAGAGTTTTTTCCAACATATCAAATTCACTGATATTCTCTCCACACATTTTCATCCTGGAAGTGATGTTGTACATAATGGAATTGTACTCAGCAACACTTTTATAATCCTGGAACCGGAGGTTCAACCACTCGTACCTCGCTTGCGGTAAGATCATATATTTTTGATGATCAAACCGAACTTTAAGCGAGTTCCATAGATCCGCATGATCTTCTTTTGTGATGTATTCATCTTTTAAACCATCATGTATATGGTGGCGTAAAAAGATCATGGCTTTCGCCTTTTGCTCATCGGACGTCTTTCCAGACTTATCGATGGTGCTCAAGAGACCATTTCCTTTTAGGTGCAACTTTGCACCTACCGTCCAAGACAAATAGTTGTTACCACTAATGTCAAGGGCGGCGATCTCGAGCTTTGTCAAATTCGACATTATAACTGAATAACAAAAACTTAAACTTTTGAAAATTTCAGCATAATAACGGTATATAAAAGCATAAATTGAAATAACAAGAATATAAATGACTGAATTTAAGAGCATAATATAAAGGCAGAAATTTAGATCTGGGAGGAGACATAGTCATCAACTCCGCTACATGGAGGAGGTTTTCACCATCAACTCCGGAGGAGGATTTCCCTACCACTCCATATATATGATCTGAGGAGACATAGTCTACCATGTGATCATTTGCTCGGAGTAGGCAGAGCCTAGCTTCCCGGCTTTAATTTATTTGATTGAGGAGGCAGAGTCATCCATGACGATCAGCTCGGAGTAGGCATGGCCTAGCATCCCGGCAGAACATACAAAATATAATTTTAAAAATTTTAAATAATTTGGACAGAATTTAGTCTCACATTTTCGGTATAAGGATAAATCTGGATAGATCTAGACTCGTAGAGGCGGTCGTGCTGATAACGTGTTATAAACTAATTATTTAAAGTGAAAATATAAAATATAAAGAAGGTGGGAACCATTTGGGTCAGGTGAGAAAAGAGAGATGACGATGTGAGAGAGAGAGATGAGTGAGAAATGATTTCATGTGTGTACTGATCACTTAGTACAATCCCTATTTATAGGGTAGACAATATCGGTTCTTTAAAAGATAAGAGTGAGGTGATGATGACACGTAGAGGAAGTAGAGAATTACATCTTTATCTACAACAGTTTTAACCTAAATGCTTTTTTCACTTCTCACTTTCGACAGCGGACTCTTTCTTTGATAGTTTCTATCTCATCTCTCAAACTCTAAATGTATCAGATAATTTATGGAAATCGACCCCGTTTCTCTCCATTTCTCAGCCTGATTCTGTTTCTCTCAATGAATCATTCTTTTTTATCAGTTCGGATCAACTCTATCCAGCTACAAATTTCTCTTTTTTATCAGATTTATGTTCATGTAACTCCTTATTTTTCAGTTAAAAAGTAAAACAGGCTGCTTTCAAAAGCTAATTAGTCGTAAGGTAGTTTTCTTTGTTTTATTTAGTGCTTACAGAATTTCTAAAAATTCTGTATTTGAACATTGTTGACTAAACGTGAGTAGAATTGAAAGGGAATCTAAGAGAATTCTGCAATTAAATATTTTAGGATAAATAAAAATTGAGTGATGTTGACAAAATTGTCTTGTTGTCTTCTACTTGAGTGAAAATGAAAGGGATTGTAATTGTTAAATGTTAATTTCTTGCTGTCTTTAATGTTGACAAATCGAACATGAAAAACAAACAATATGTAACAATGGTAAAATAAATAAAACGTGATAATAGAGTTGTTTTGAGTCTTTGTACTTTGAATTGTTGTGTTTACCATTTTGTCTTATTGATTTATTAACCATGATGAACCATAGTTTGAAACCCCTATTAGTTGAGTATTGAGTTGGTGATATTATTTATAGCTTATATATTTATTTTATTTGTGTACTTATTTGTAACAAGTATTGGAAATGGAATCTGAGAAGCAAAATTCAACAGCTGCCAGCGAAAGATCAAGTTTACCACAACAATGAAATGCAGATGAGTTGAGTAATAATAGCAAGAGGAAAATGAGCTCATGTGTGTTTGATAATTTTATAGTCATTATCAAGATCAATAGTGAATATATATTTGAACAAAGTGCTAAGTGTAAGCATTGCACAAATGATTTTGCATTTGAATCACACAAGCAAGGTACCTTTAACTATAATTTAGACTCACTAGTTTGCAATAAGACGCCTATAACTAGTGATGTTGGTGCTATGCTGGTTACTGCTGAGGGAAAACTACAGTCTAGAAAATTTAATCAAAGTATTTTTCGTAAAATAGTTGTAAAGTCTTTAGTTGAGCATGATATGCCTTTCTCCTATGTTGAATATGCTAGATTTATGTCAGTTTGGGAGTATTTAAATGTTGATATGAAGTTCATAGGTAAACACACAACTGTTGCATATGTGTTTAGGTTTTATATATAATATTGAAAAAGTAAATTTGAAGGTGGAATTGTCTGAAATTCTCGGTAGGATCCCTTTCATATCTGATTTTGGTCGGCTATACAGTTGAGGGATATATATGTGTGACGGCACATTACGTAGATAAGCATCTTAGGAATAATCTTATTACTTTTTCTGCTCTGCCTACTCTACACAGTGGAATAAATAGCGATGAAAATTATGGAAGTTTTGAAAGAGTGGGGGATAGAGAGAAAATTATTCTCCCTTTACGCTGAATAATGCTAGTAGCAATTATAACATGCAAAACATCTTAAAGAAGCAGCTTGTAATTTAAAATGATTTGTTGTGTGGTGGAGAGTTCTTCCATGTAAGATGCTCTGCGCACATTCCGAGTCTGATTGTCAAGAACGCATTAAAAGTGATGGTCATGCCGTATCTAAAATCAGAGACATCATCAAATTTTCCAAACTTCATAAGCTCGTCGGAAATTGTTTGCAACCTGTGTGGTTTCTGCTCAGGTTGAGAATAAGAATGCTGGTTTGACACTGAATGCAACAACATATTGGAATTCTACATTTAAAATGCTTACCGCACATCATTTTGCATTTGATATTTACCAAAGCGTTGATCCATACTTCAAGTCTCTTCCCACAACAGCATAATGGGAACTAGGCACACAAATATGAGCGTTGTTGCAGCCTTTTGATGAGATAGCCAACATGATTTCAGGTTCAACTTACCCAAATTCAAACTTGTACTATAAAAGAGAAATTTAATAAGTATTGGCATGAGTAAGTGAAGTTCTTTCAATGACGGCTGTTTGTGGTCTTAGTTTTAAGTTATCACTCCTAGAGTATTATTTAAGAAATCTGGATGAGAGTATATGTCAATAGAAAATAGAGAACGTGCAAGTAAAACTGAATCTGCTTTTTAAAGCATATTCTAAGCCAGCAGACCAAATCACTCCACCAGTCGGAGAGAACGTACAAGAATCAGTGGCTGCACTTCTTGGAAGATGTGTCATCAATTATGACATAAGTGACTAAGAGCATAAGCATCGCAGAGCTCCATTCGGAGCTGTTTAGAATTTTTTTAACGATAAAAATATTAGTTTTTTTAAGTGTAGAGCTTAGTTTAGGATTTTGGAAATTGACCCTCTCCATTGCACAACTCCGTTTGAGTTCTTTAAAATTAATTTTTTAACATTTTTTTTGTTTGTAATAAAATGAAATGAAATGATAAGATTCATAAAAGAGAAAGTATATTATTATATAAAACACAAAACAAACATATATTACATATAAGATGGGAAAAAACCGCATTACAAGAAAAAAAATATGAAAAACAGATATATTTAGAAACGTTTGAAAACATGATTAATGACCAAATTTGTTCCAAATATGCTCAACCAAATCAGCTTTCAATTGGTGATGCTTTTGTTGGTCACGAATATCAGCTCGATTAGCCATAATATTGTGGACATTCGACGGACAGCTCACACGTACTTGAAGACCCGCTCCCGTCTGCTCCTCCTTGTTGAATTCCGTTCGTATAGTTTCAGCGTCTCTTTCATCTTCCACAATCATATTGTGTAATATGATACATGCCTTCATTATATTCCCTATCTTCTCCTTATCCATGGTAAGAGACGGGTTTTTAACAATTGCAAATCGAGCTTGTAAGACTCCAAAAGCGCGCTCAACTTCTTTGCGGGCAAACGATTGATGGCACAAAATAATTTTGCTTTCGGTTCTCCTGGCTGAGGAATTGGTTTGACAAAAGTCGACCATTCCGGATATATACCATCTGTGAGATAGTAAGCCATCTTGTATCGGTGTCCATTAACAGAGAATGACACCTTAGGAGCTCGACCTTCTAATATATCATCAAACACGGGTGAGCGGTGGAGAACATTAATGTCGTTTAAAGTACCTGGAGGTCCGAAAAATGCATGCCAAATCCACAGATCATACGACGCCACAGCCTCTAAAACGATTGTTGGTTTTCCATGCCCCGTGCATATTGTCCTTTCCATTCCGTGGGACAATTTTTCCACTCCCAATGCATACAGTCAATGCTTCCTATTGAGCCGGGAAATCCACGCGTCTCTCCAACCTTGAGTAATCGTTTGAGATCTTGGTGTAGGCCTTCTGAGGTAGTCCTCCTCGTAAAAATATGATTGCATTAAATTTATGCAAGCATTTCAGCGCAGTGCTCGCTCCTAGTCTGAGGTATTCATCGACTGCATCAGCTGCATTGCCATATGCCAGCATACGAATGGCGGCGTGCACTTTGTAAGCCGGTAGACCAGGCTTTCCAGTACCATCCGGTATGCAAAGAAGGGTAAGTCGGATAGCTTGTTAACTATGCGCATGAACAATGGTCGGTTCATCCGAAAGCGACGTCGGAAAATGGCGTCGGGATATATGCATTCTCACTGAAATAATCATTGATCAAGCGGATGTTCCTTCTTCATATCCTCTCGATCTATGACTCGTTTCTTTTTCTCTTCTTTGGCTCAAGAACTTCATTTATATCATCCAAACATTCTTCAATACAACTCTCAAATTCATCATCTAATGCTTGTTGAAATTCTTCATTGAAAGAAAATGAATTATGAGAAGAAGATGACATCTTTGTGTTGGTGTTGTAAAGGAAAATTTTTGTATATTTAAGAGATTTTTGGTGTTTTAAAGGAAAGTGTTGGTGTTTTTAAGAGAGGTTTTGGTGTTTTAAGGATTATTTTTGGTGTTTTGAAAGAGAGGTATTGGTGTTTTTAAGAGAGGTTTCGGTGTTAAAGTGAGAAGAGAGCAGTGAAACTCGTTTGTAAGGTTAAAGTGAAGCCACTGAAAGCTTTTATATAGGACTCGCATTTTTATGTCTACAAAATGACATTGGTAAGAAACAAGGAGCAAGCTCTCACATGTGACTAGTATTACAAGTCGGCACAAACATACAAAAATTAGTCGGCAGAAACATACAAAAGAAGGTGCACTCACTACATAATATCTTACAAAATGACATAGTAATTAAGTCGGCACAAACATACAAAAGAAGCTACACTCACTTGCTACTTCAAACTCCTTCATTACACCTACATACAAAAGAAGAATAACAGAGACATAAGTTTTCACATAAACATTAGAGACGTAAGTTTTCACATTAACATTAGAGCAAGTGCATTGATCGGAATTGTGATCATTAAAACACAAACAGAGACATAACTAGGAAATCGAAACATTACCTTTTACAAGGTTCGCTTCAGCATTTCCAAGTCGTCTCCCATTTTCTCGGTGGTCTCTTTGAGCAAATTGACACACTCCGTCATCTCTTTTTGACGACAAGCTGCTCCCGTCTCCAACGTTTCAGCCTCCCATTTTGGTAGTTCATTCTCTGTCTCCACCAGCTCTATCTTTAGGTGTATTACTTTTCTCTGAACGAGTCTCATGCGATCATACGATCTCATGAATGCTTCCTGAACGTGCTTGTGTTTCGCCTTGAGAATGTCCAACCGGAGCTTCTCCGAATTGTACAACTCAATTAGGTCCTGCGAGTAGAGTAAACAGCAAGAAGATAAACTCGTTAACCATTAACATTACCAGCAAACAGAGAACATCAAGGAAAGAAGTCATTAACCATTAACGAGAAAGAAACGTAACAGAAAATCAACTTTAAGCTAATAAACATAACAGAAAATCAACTTCTCGGAATGTTCATTAAACTAACATTCTTTATGGTTAATGACTAAATAAATTTGAAACTCAATAATTCCACGATCATAACCATTAACCATTTAACACTCTTGCTACATAACAGAAAACATTCAAATCTTTATTAAACATTACAGAAACTCATCACAATACATAAAACATTAAGAAAACACATAAGTAAACACATAAGAAAACAGAGAACTAAGAAAAACAACATTGAAGACGTTTAAACAAGTTATCAAACATTAAGAAAAAACAGAGACCTTTCACCAAATGCAAAATTACAATATCTGCCTAATCAGCTTTCTCTTAAGCTCTAACTCTATTTCGTCTAGTGGTTCAGTTTTGCATAAGAGATTATCAAGTAGTTTTTTATTGGCTAATATGTTATTGTTAGCAAACTGTTTCTCGCTTAAAGCAGCCACGATTTGGAGACGATTCATAGCAGCCTCCTTGTCTTCGCTTGTTCTAGTTCCCTTCTCGTTCGCTTTCAACTTTGCAGCCTTCGCTCCCTTCACGCCGATTGGTCTCTCTTCCACTTCCTCCTCCATTTGAGTGCCTGCTACGGTAGCTTCAGGCTGAGCTCTTTTACTCAGCGCTTTGCCTTTCCCTTTACAAAGAGAGCACCACTTCTGATCATTTCTCAACATCCTCCACGCATGCCCCAAGGTGAAGTTGGTCTTCTGATCCTGGTTAAACATTTTGTATGCCATTTGGAAGACATCATCTTCTGACTGGCCGCTTGTAGCCTGACGTCCCGCCATCTCAAAGTTTCCGCAAAACTTCTGGACCCCTTCATTTATTTTAGCCCACCTCTGCTTGCAATTATTGGATCCACGTGGAGGAAGGTCTTTCACCGAAGAGCATGCAGAGTAAAACCTTGTTACTCGTTTCCAGAAGGCGCCAGCTTTCTGCTCATTGGCAGTGGTGCCATCTTTGCTCGTGTTTAACCAAGCGCTCACCAGCGCAGCATCTTCAGCTTGTGACCATCTTGTTCTCGCTTCATGGATAGTCCCTGGTGAGGTCTCATCAACACGATCACCATCATCATCAGATATGGAGCTGGTTTGGGTACTAAAGGTGGGTGTTTGGGTACTAAAGGTAGGTGTTTGGGTACAGAAGATGGGTGTTGCGGTGTACCGCTTTGGTTCATGAGTTCGGGGAAGGAGGTAGGGTAACTAGGGTACCTACTGCTGGAAGCCGTTACTTAAAAACGAAGGAAAGAAGACAAGAAAGCAAGACAAGGGTGAGGTTTGTTTAAGTCTTAAGGAAGATGCGTATTCAAGTTGACACAAATGTTTAAGTCTTTATACAAGAATTTTAGGTCATTTAAGTTGATAAGACTAGAATATGTTTTGCGTTTAATGGTTTCGAAAATACACTAAAGATTTTCAGCTGGTTTCACAAAGACATTAAAGGTTTTCAGCTCATTAATCTCAGAGACACTTTAGTGGTTGAGCTCCATTAACTCAACATAAAGCGTCTCAAGCTTCTCGTAATATGTCTCAATAACTATGCAAGCACCAATAAAAACAGAAGTGTGATTCAGTCAATAACCATGCAAACACAAAAACTACAACTACAACCGGAATCAGTTACATTAAGACTAACAATGTTCTAATCAATCACAAACAGAATCGAACACTAACCTGAAGCTTGGAGAACGGATAAGAGTTGTCATCATGAACTCCACCAGCTGCCTTTTTCCGTGGCATCTCGAGAACATGAAAAGAAGAAACAATACTTGTTACTTAAAAGAAAAATCAGAGCATTGAAAGAATAGAACAAACGGAGGAATATGAGAGCGACATCAACTTTTATTAACACCATTTTTAAACCAAACTACAACTAAATGCAACGAGTTTCATCTGCTCTCTACATAACAAGTTCTTCAATATCATCCGCAACTCAACATAAACTGGACTCAACCCACCTCGCAATCCTTCTATACATGAACTATAAGAATCTATAGCATTTATACAAGCAGCAAACTTTGTCACCAGATTAAACAGATGAGATTAAACAGAGATGAGAAATCAAAGGAAGAATCTATAATAGACAGATACACCCTAAACAATTAACACCAAATTCTATCATACAAACAGAGATGAAGCAAGGAACCAATTTTCCCAATTCAATTTCCGATTTACGAGATACATAAATTAGATCAGAACCCAGATTTACGATTCGAGCTTTTCACTTTTCAGATGAAAAACTCAACTAAATCTACTAAACAAGCAACTAATTCAACTAATTTCAGAGTCACTAACCTGAGAATTTCGCGGAATGGCCGGAGATCGCACAGGGAAAATCGCCGGAAATCAAATTGACAATACAGGGGAAAGAGAAGAGTTACTATAACGACAGGACGAAGAAGAAGAGGAAGAAGAAGAGGACGAAGAACGTCGAACAGGGAAGGGATTTACAGAGCAGAGATTGAAGAAAGAGATTTCGATGGTTTCTTTGAAGTCGAGCAAGACGGAGAAACCAAAGCAAAAAAGTTTTCAGAATAGAAAAAAAAAATTGAATACAAAATCCCGACACTTTTTTTTTTCTGCCGAGCTTCCGCGCCTTCCGACACGTGGCAAGTAAAGACGTTTCTTGGGCCTCTTCCGGGAGATACGTCTCTGGGCTTCGACCTGGCCACATGTGTAATTATTTTGCTTTTTCATTTATTTGTGTGCTTGAGAGACAACTAAAACCTGTGCGATGCTTATGCTCTAAATGTGTGTCTTAATATATACTTTGTTTTCTTTTTTTGAGAAAAAGGCAATATATATTTTGTTTTCGCTTAAAAAATGTTACACATGGTCTGTTTACATTGATGTAAGTGAAAGAAAAATGTAAGTACTAGTGGGAAATCTACTTTAGATTTATACTTAGAAGAATTACTAATAAACATGAAGATGTTTTCAGATTTAGATGTCTTCGGTTTTTGGAAAACAAATTCTCATCGCTTTGGAGAGTTATCTATGATAGTAGGATGGCTTGTGATCGTTTAAGTATACCTATCACAATGGTAGCGTCCGAGTCCTCCATTAGCATTGGATCACGAGTCTTGAATAAGTATAGCAGCTGTCTTCTCCCAAAAAATGTTTAAGCCTTGATATGTGCTCATAATTAGGTTTGAGGTTTCGAAGCATATTATGACAATGGTAAGTGGTAACACATATAATTTGTAACATTTCAGATATAGTTTTGTAGTTATATTTAGTGGTAAGTTAATGTTTTGTTGGACAAAACTAGAAGTTGTTGAATCGGATGGGAAGTTGCCTTCAGAGATGTTTGCTTCAATTGTGTAAGTACCACTTGCTACTTTTTGTTAAGAATATTTTATGCTTATGTTACAATTACTTAAAGACTTCGTAAGTGACGCTTGCACATGGTTGTATATATGATCAGTTGAAGTGAGAAACTCTAAACGACAACAAAATGACAACAAGAAGACAAGAGATTATCTAATTTGTTTTTCTTTTAAGTTTGAATTATGTTTGGAGAACAACAACCTATGTTAAACTTATGCCTTTTTGTAACTTTGCAGTCTAAGTCTTGTTGTTTAGATTTCTGTGTTAAACTTTGAAAGACAATTTAACTTTAGCAGGTTTAACCTTTTTTTTTCAAATATGGCGGGTAACGGGTTACCCACCAGACCCGCTTGATTAATGGATGCGAGTATCCAATACACAATTAATGGGTTAAGCGTTTTTTTCTTTTAGATCAATTAACCTGAACCTGCGGCAGGACGGGTCAGGAGGAGCGGAGCTGAACGGTTTGATAGACCTACATTTGCATTTCTCAAACAACTTTGCAAACTTCACCTTATTATCCTCTTCATCACCAGGATGCAGCAACTGCCCTTTGATTAGTTTAATGTCCCTATTATTTTACAAATCACGGATGTGAAATTGTAGTATATAGAGTTAGTGAATTCCATTCAGAGGCATTATAATTATGCTACGATGCTACTAAGACGAAATTAAAGTTAAGAGAATATGAATTGGGGGGTTTGATGAGGGAAACAAAAATAAGAAAGCAAACATTTAAAACAATGCGGAAAATCAATTAAAACAAACGTTGGGCATACATGTTATCTCTAGGATTCAATGATCGAATTATCTATAAAGTATAATAATTTAATTCAAGTTTAGCAAATATTCACAAATTAAAAATATGGATTTATAGTTATCCTACTTTGGTGGTGATAAATACCTAAATTCAACCAATCTATTACTCAACTTTCATAGGAAATAACTTGATGAGATAAGAAATTATGGATTGGTTTGATTATCATTAACAAAGATCCTATAACTCAATTTTCGTATGGTTATTGTACTAAACTCTATGCCAGTCCAAAATTAAACAATTTTGTAGTTCATCATCAACTTGAATCGATCACTAGTAAATTTATGTAGCAATATGCATTAACAATCAAACTTAAATAGAAGAATATTTTAAACAATCATAGATTCAATCCCAAATAAAATGATTCATGAGAGCCACTTTGACTAAAAACCCTTAAACTCAACAAAAAGACTACTCATGTATAACTAAAGTAAACGAAAGAGACATCACTACAAAAAAGAAGGAATTTTACGTCAGTTTTTATTTAGCTTAACGTCATTTATAAACTGACTTTAAAAACTTGGCGTCATTTACTAAAGTGTCGTAACATTCGCTGACGTTAACTTTGTGTGCATCATTTTAAAAACAGACGTTAAATTTAGCGTCATTTTTTTATATATTTTAGCGTTAGTTTTAAATAGCTCATTTTAGCGTCAGTTACGTAAATTGTTTTTGCATTATTATTAAATATCAATTTCTCACTAAATTAATTGCAATTAGGAAATACTGAAAACAAAAATAACTCATAACAATTATTAAATTAAAATCATCAATCTCGACACAACAAAAAGTATTCACTTAATTTTATGTTTTCACACTCATGAATACATAATTACATATGAAAATCCATAATTTTATCAGTTTGCTATAAACATTCTTCCTAGCTTATCTTTCTGCATTTCCCCATCGTCTTTAGCGTCTTCTACTATTTTTTCTTGGAATCAGACTCGTTACAGAGATTACCTATAAAGAAACACCAAAAGTTGGCTCTCTTAAGACTAATTAACGATGAACATTTCACAAGAGATATGATAAAAGCAAGAAGAGGGCATTATCAATCAAATATTAATAAAGAAACACTTACTTTTGACGTTGAACAGCTTAAAAATGCGTTCACTGGTCAAAAAGGAAACACGCATCAAGTGAACCAGTGACTTGAACTTAAAAGTCAAGCTCCAGCTTTCTGTTTCAATTTTACTTGATTATCTTCTCTTAAAGATGAAACAAACCCAAGAAAGAATTTAAGAAACAAAATATATGAGAGGAAGAATACGAACCCTCCTTGAAAATTGGACTGCCGCTTTAAACTTCTTGAATATACGGTCCCTGTTACTTTTTTATTCTTCCTTTTGCATAACTTGCTCTTACTCCATCCTGAACACACAAGATCCTTTTCACATAAGATAAGAATAGCTTTAAGAAGATGATGAACATACGGCCATCAACAAAATATCCAAAATGTGTCATCAACAAACGAAGAGCTTTAGTCATCGTGTCACAGTTTGACACTTTTCAAATAACGAGAATGCATAACAAAACACGATTTCCAAGCATCCATTAAGCAAATAGATTAACCTGAAATTCTTGGAAGCAGATGAATCCGGTACAGATAGAGAAGAAAGTCCAAGCAATCTGAAACATTGGAACTATGAGAATTGCATCATAAATAGATAATCATTCATTTAACCTTGTCATCTGCAACATAAGTACACAAAATACATTTTAACTTTAGTAACTTCATCGTCTCAATGGCACAACAAAATAGAAAAAAAAAAAAATCAATAGCTTAAGAAGTTAAAGAAACATAGAGCATGAGAACTAGTTGTGCAATTGATAGCTACTAGACATGGCCAATCTCAGCAAGTTTGAGCTGCAAAATGAAACTCACAATTAGCACTAGAAGCCATGTGCATAGCTTATGAGCTTATTCAAGTAAAGCCACCAGATTTACAAACTCACAGTCACTTTGGCGGATAAAACTAAACATGGTCATAAAGCGCCAGAGACGACCAGAGCATATGAGAAAGGAAGCAAATAATTCCAGACTACAATTTCAGAACGAAGACTCACCTGTAGAGGAAATGGTTTACGGCTACGATTAACATCAAGTTGCGTCGCCTCCAGATCTGAGATTTGTCACCAAAAACCTTAACAGAATTATTTACAAATCACACAATCTTAACTTAAATTCTCAATTGAAGCTATGATCAGGTTAATCAATCGGAAACAGAACAAAGCCCTATGAAAATTCTACTTTACTAACCATCATCTTCGAGTTCGAGGAATTTGAAGGAGACAAACAAATTCTCAAACGAAGATTCAGAGTAGAAATTGTGTGCCTTCGGATCCAAATCCAATCCAATAGAGAAAAACGATCTCAAAGGAATTAGGGATGCAAGGTCACGAAGAAGATGATACGGATTCTCAAACGGAGATTCAAATGCGAATCGTAAAAGGAAACCTAATTGATTTCGAAAGAGAAACTCAGCGACGATGAATCAGAAAAGAATTTAAGTAATTTTTGTTTTAATGATATTAGTAAAAAGGACGTGATTTTACGTCATTTGAACTTTTGACGTTAAATTACTTCATTGTCTAAGATTTAACGTCGGTTTTTTTTTTTTTATTAACCTCTGGAACAAGTTACCCAATTACAACATATTGTCCACTGTAATCTGGTTTTTAATCCAATTTGGCACAATAGAGTACACCTTAGGTGCATCAATCATAAATGAAAGAGCCTCCTTCGCTACTCTATCTGCTGCCTCATTTCCCTCTCTTGGTTGGAAAGCAAAAACAACCTCTTTGAAGTGTGTTGCCATAGATCTAATATCACTTAGTCCCTGGTGTAGCATTGGCCATTCCTCCTCTTCGTTGATCATCTTGAACGTCGGTTTTGAAAATGACTTTATTAAACTGACGTTATCCACCGTATTTCTTGTAGTGCATGATGAATTGCATAGTGTAAAGAACGAAAATAATAAAGTAGTAGGATTCATAATCAACTCTTGTTCCCTTTAACAAACGAAATAAATAATCAAGGAAAGCTAAAGAGTTTTTCTAAAGTGATTTGTGTATTTAGTGATGACTAGGTTGATACCCGCGCTCCGCCGCTGGAGACTTTTATTGTAATTTTTCTCATGTTTTAAATAATCAAATTATAAATATTATATTCTGATATTTTAATTCAGTCTCCATTATATTATTTTTCTATTAAACAATAATAGTTTTACTAAACATAGGATCTGGACCCAAAAAAAAGTTGTTATAGACGCTGGCGTTTCGACGGTGTTTGGAAACCAGTCAAATTATCGATCTCCATTAGAATAAGAATAGACAAAAGTTATTAGAAATATATGAATCAACACTCACAGATCATGCTAAGTCACCAGGTTTTTATGATGAACATATTAAACTACCAGCAACCATAGAGACTGAAAAAAACGAAATACTGAACTGATATTAATTTTTGTGTATAAAAAGTATTATCTTCATCAACTTAGCCGCAACAATAACAACAGATGTACTTCCATCACCAACTTCTCTGTCCTGGAGCTGGGCTAACTACACAAGAACCTGTTACATTAACAGAAGATAAACAGATACCAGCGTCATTAATAATTCATATAATACGCATAAAGATATAAAATTTTAAGTTTTGTTGATACAACAATATCATCCCTATACGTTCATATAATTCAACGCATTCGTCTGTTCTCTCATTCACCGTGTCTTTCATGAACTGGTCTTTTAGATAGACATGAGCACCATGAATCTCTACTACATCGAAACCTGCAGCAACAACAACATTCAAGTAAACATATATAAGTCTTGAATAAGATTCTTAAGTTTCAATCCTTCGTTTTATCTCTTACCAGCTTCCATAGCGTTTCTTGTTGTGAGCCTAAAATATTGACAATGCCTGAAGTTTTTTTCAGTACTTAGCGGTCTTGGAGGGGTAAATCATAGATTATAAACACGGCCATCATGCCAAATCTAACAGAAGAAGATGCCACCTTTGGCATGAACAGCATCAACGATTGGCTTCCATGCTTCCACATGCTCTTTCGTCCATATCCCATGAGTATATTTATAGCTTCGAGAACAAATCAAACAAAATTTGGAGGTTTAGTTTCAGTCTCACATCAAAACCTCAAACTTTAATCAAAATGAGTGGGAGGTATATTTCGCAGTCACAGATCAAAACCCACAAATGAGCAGAGAGGAGATGCTAATTAGTTACCCTTGGGTTGCATATGAAACTCCGATGGCTTAAGATGAGAAAACCTCATGGGCTAGACCTCTCTTTGCATGTTAAAATCAAGAAAGAAAATAAACTCGCTCAATCCATGGAAAGAGAGGGTCATCTCCATCTAACTCATCTATGTTGATTCAATAACAGACTGGTAGGATTCGAAACCTGATTTAACGACAGAAAAACCAAGAGTAGAAGAATTTGTAATTGAAAGTGTTACCTCCGTTTCTCCACGAGATTCTTACTTAATTGGTGGTCGGAGTGAGATTTGGGAGCATGACAGTAAAGCTTAGTTGGAAGGATTGGTGTCGATATAAATCAAAGAAGAAAATATGAAATTGAATTTTTTCCTTAATCGGAAATTGGAATCGCTGCTGAGCGAAGAAATAGTATGTGAAGAAGTCGACATCGGTGGAAGAGGAAGAAGCTTTAATCGAAGAAGAGAGATGTTGGAATCTACGTGCTGTTGACGGGGAGATTTGTTCGCCGAATGGATTTGATTTCGTGGATTGTTTGAAATTGTTGCAAGTAGAACTGTAGAAGCTAGGGTCGAAGAAAAGAGATACGTCGGAACGGGGACAGGGACGGAGAGATTTCTTCAGGCGAATGGCTTCGATTTGTGGAAGAAGAAAGAAACAAAACCGGGTCATGGAAGAAGTAGAAATAAACCAAACGAACCGAGTCAAAAACGTGGCAATTATTATTTAGAATGTTTCCATTGGTTGCTTGCTTTTAATGATGTGTCAGATGTAGAAACCTTAAAAAATCCTATGTGTCATCACCTGGAGAGGTATAGGGACTTTTGCTGTGTTGATTTTCGTCTTTGCCTTGAACCCTGTTTTATAGTCGTATTGAAGTTTAAAGGACTGGCAGTGCTATGATACAATAAGATCGTGAGCGAATTGTAAACGTAACTCAGTAATCAATCGAATTCCAATGTTCATTAAACAACGAAATTCCTCACCTCAAGAATTACAATCCAGAGAAGGGATTCTTCGAGGTAAAGCGTATGAACAAAAGAGAGAAAACGATAAAACTGTATAACAACTTTTCAATAATAATTCCTATTTCTTGTTAGCTCTAACTTTAATGCTCCAATCTTGCTCCCGTTTTAATCCTGAGCATTGATCTTTACATTAAATCATAGTCGTACAATTATTCACTCCGTAAATCCCTTTTACTATATCAAATCCTCCCCTTCCAAGCAACCAAGTCCTCATGATTGAAAATCAGGAAACCTCTGAGACAAATCCAACAAAAACTCCCACGTTGCCTCACTTTCATCTTCATTTGTTCATTTCACCAACACTTGAGTCACAGCTCTGTTAAGGCGCTTAACCGTTCGATGTTCAAGGACTCTCTCTGGTTCTTTTGTCAACAAGTCAGGGATGACATTGGGGAGTTGAGTTGTTGTGACGGCATCACCAACACGCAACTTGAGTTGAGAGACGTGAAAAACAGGGTGGATCCGGCTCGTACTTGGCAACTCCAACTTGTAAGCAACCTTGCCACACCTATCAAGGATCTTATAAGGGCCATAATACTTCGGTGCCAATTTCTGATTGACCCTCATAACCACAGAACCTTGGCGATATGGCTGCAACTTCACCTACACCAAATCTCCAATACGAAAACTCCGCTCTGAGCGTCGCTTATTCACCTGCTGCTCCATTCGATGCTGGGCGCGTAACAAATGAAATTTCAAGATAAGTAACATTTGCTCACGGTCCTGCAAATTCCTAGCCACCACCGCCACTTTACTTTCTCCAGGTATGTAAGGCAAATGTTGAGGTGGGGGTTGACCAAAGACTGCCTCATAAGGAGTCATCTGGGCCGAGCTATGGTAGGTGGTATTATACCAAAACTCAGCAAGAGGCAACCACTTACTCCATAAATGTGGTCTCGCACTGCACATGCATCGCAGATAAGTCTCCAAGAAACGATTCACCACTTCCGTTTATCCATCACTCTGAGGGTGGTAAGCGCTAGAGTAGTTCAACGCAACACCCTGTAATGTGAAAAGCTCTCGCCAAAACTCGCTCAAGAATACGGCGTCTCTGTCACTCACAATAGAAGTAGGAAGACCATGGAGCTTGAAGACGTTGTCCAGGAATGTTTGAGCCACCGACATCGCTGTGTAAGGATGAGACAAAGCCATAAAATGAGCGGCTTTAGTCAATCTATCCACTACCACAAAAATAACTGATTTCCCGCAAGACAGAGGAAGGCCATCGATGAAATCCATGGAAATATCAGACCATATCGAAGTCGGAATTGGCAAGGGTTGAATCAGACCAGGGGATGCAGCTGTATCATACTTACACTGTTGGCACACCGCACAGTTCCGAATGAAACTCTGAATGTCCTTAGACATACCCTTCCAGTAAAAGATTCCTTTGACTCGCTGATGAGTAGCATCACGGCCAGAATGACCACCAATACCAGAGCAATGCAACCAGTCAAGTATCGCCGTACGAACAGAATCAACAGCAGGCACCACAATCTTACTTTTCCTCCTTAAGATATCTCTACTCCACGTAAACTGCTTCCTCTCGGTTGGGTTAGTCTGTAGGTCTGAGATGACGGATTGGATCCACGGATCACTCACATAGCCAGCCTGAATCTGTTGAAGCAAGTCACAATCCAAAACCGATAAAGCCATGTGTAAGATTTCAGAACCTTCGACACGAGACAGTGCATCTGCCACCAAATTCTCTTTCCCTTCCTTGTACTGAATCTCATAATCAAATTCCAACAACTTGGGAAGTCATTGTTGTTGAATGGGTGTGTTAAGTCTCTGTTCCAACAAATACTTCAAGCTACGCTGATCAGTCTTGATCACAAAATGACCATTGAGAAGATAATGGCGCCATTTTTGGACCGCAAAAATGACCGCTAATAATTCTTTTTCGTAGATTGAAAGGTGTAGTTGCTTCCCTTTCAAATGACGGCTGATATAGGCCAGAGGATGACCATCTTGCATCAGTACCGCACCAATGCCCTGACCCGAAGCATCAGTTTCCACTACAAAAGGTCGATCAAACCGTGGCAAAGCTAACACTGGAGCTGTGCATAAAGCCTTCTTCAAAGCACAAAAAGCTTCGTTGGCGTCTTCCGACCATAAAAAAGAATCCTTCTTCGTCAACAACGTTAAAGGTCGGGCGATTGTGCCAAAATTTCTGAAAAATCGTCTGTAATACCCTGCTAACCCCAAGAACCCACGTAATTGTTTCAGACTTGTAGGTGTAGGCCATCGCTCCACTGCTCCAATCTTGCTCGGGTCAGTAGAAATGCCACGTTCTTCAATAAAATGGCCAAGATACTCAACCCTCCGTGTGGCAAAGGCACATTTACTATGTTTGGCAAACAACTTCCTCTCCGTCATTATCTTGAAAACACAAGCAAGATGGTTGGCATGATCCAACACGGAATTACTGTATATCAGAATGTCATCAAAGAAGATGAGGACAAACTTCCGCAGAAACTCCTTAAATGTGGCATTCATCAAGCCCTGGAATGTAGTGGGGGCGTTGGTCAAGCCGAAAGGCATAACCATGTACTCATAATGATCACTGTGCGTCTTAAAAGCCGTCTTGTGGATATCCTCTGGTTCCATTCTGACTTGGTGATAACCTGCTCGCAAGTCTATCTTCGAATAGATACTAGAACCACCCAACTCATCCATCAAATCTTCAATCAAGGGAATAGGAAACCGGTCCTTCACCGTGAGTCCATTCAAACTCCGATAATCGACACACAAACGCCAAGATCCATTCTTCTTTTTAACTAAAACCACCGGAGAAGCAAAAGAGCTTGAACTCTGTTGAATAGTTCCCCCATCTAACATCTCCTAGACAATCTTATCAATCTCATTCTTCTGGTGAACCGCATAATGATAGGGACGTTGATTCACCGGATTGGCTCCTTCAATGAGCTGTATTTTGTGGTTGTGGTTTTCACGAAAAGGTGGAAGCTCCACTGGTTCCGCAAAAATATGCTTAAACCGGTCCAACAATGATAAGATTTCCGGGTGTATCGTTTCAACTGAAGTCTCTGCTTCCAACGAAAAAAGTGTAGTTTCACACGGTTCATCCTCAGCAGACACACACAGCATAGACAGTTGGATTGATTCATCCTGTAACTTATTCAACTTCTCGGCCTTAATAGATCGCACTGACCCCGGATGAATACCATTGAGCACCACTTTCCTGTTACACCAAAAAAACTTCATAGACAAACGCTGAAAATCCCAAGTGATGGGTCCAAATTTCTTAAGCCACTGAACTCCCAACACCACGTCACAACCGTTCAACGGAATTATCATGAAGTCATCCGTAAAACTCGTCCCCTGAAAATCCCATTGAAACTGAGCTACACGTGCATCAACCTTCAGTCGATTCCCATCAGCTACCAAAACTCGTGAATTACCAGATGGTAACAGCTTACACCCCAGTTTCCTAGCCATTGATACATCCAAAAAGTTGTGAGTTGAACCAGAATCCACCAACATAAACAAAGAGCGTTTGTTGTGAACTCCCTTGACCCTCATGGTGTGATAATCTGTGACCCCTGTCAAAGCATTCAGTGAGATTTGAGCAATTTCTCCCACAGCCTCATCTTCATCTGTGTCTGACTGCAACTCTTCATCCTCCAAACGATCATCGGAAACCATACAGAACAACTGTGTATCCTTGTGAGTGAGAAAATGCTCCCTGGAGTACTTCTCCGGACAATAGTAACATTCGCCTTTAGCTCTCTTATCTGCCATCTGCTCAGGAGTGAGGAAAAGCTGAGGTTTCATACCACGTTTCTCAACAGGCTTCGTCTTAGGCTGAAAAGTACCAAAATCCTTCTTGAATCCCGAAGTGGTCTTAGGAGCTGGAGAAGGACGTGCATTGTTCCCTGATGGAACGGAACCAGTGACGGGATGAGCTTTCTCATACAGCCTTCCCAACATCAAGCATTGACGCACAGTTTGAGGATCAAACATCCTGACATGCATCTGCGTCTCCAAACTCAACCCTGCCAAATAGTGACGCACCAAATATTCCTCCGAGAAATTTACTCGCGTTCTGATGTTCTCAAATTTGTTGTGAGAGTCAATGATGCCATCAGTTTCACAGAGCTTCTTCAACTCCAAAATCGGGTCATCCAAAACATCATTAAACCTCTCCTTCAACAACTTCTTATAAACTCGCCAATCCTTGAGATTAAGATTGTTGAATTCCGACTGGAACATGGATTGATGCCAGGTAGCCGCGAGCTCATCCAAATGAATTGAAACAATGGCAACCTTAATCTCATCTGGTGTATGATCAATTTCAAAAAACTGCTCCGCCTTAAACAACCATTCCGTCAATTTGTCACCATTAAACCGAGGAAAATCCAACTTCGCTAACCTCGTCACGCCGGCGTAATTAATCGGCATGCCAGGACGTGTCGGCGGAGCCGCATCGGAAGCTGCCGCTGGTGTCGATGAACTTGGTGCTGTAGGCGGACGAGCGATCAATCGCATAGCCTCGAACATTTCCGCGTTGTTACGCGCGATCGTATTATTCTGTTCCATGATCATCGCATTCTGCTTTGCGATTGCTTCCTCCAACGTCTGTGTACGCTGTAACACTAGATCAATCCGCGAAGATCCAACCTCCTCCGTCTCCGAGTTACTGGATTGGGATCGTGTTTCAACCATTTTCCGAGAATCGTCGAGCTTGCTGATACCTTTGATACAATAAGATCGTGAGCGAATTGTAAACGTAACTCAGTAATCAATCGAATTCCAATGTTCATTAAACAACGAAATTCCTCACAAACCTCAAGAACTACAACCCAGAGAAGGGATTCTTCGAGGTAAAGCGTATGAACAAAAGAGAGAAAACGATAAAACTGTATAACAACTTTTCAATAATAATTCCTATTTCTTGTTAGCTCTAACTTTAATGCTCCAATCTTGCTCCCGTTTTAATCCTGAGAGTTGATCTTTACATTAAATCATAGCCGTCCAATTATTCACTCCGTAAATCCCTTTTATTATATCATGCTAGGGTTTTGTCTTTGAAGAAGAAATGCTGAAAATCCTAGACATACTTTAGCTTGTTGAAATCTTGGGTTTTAAGTGACTTGGTCCGTGGAGAGCTCATCATGTGCCTTCAAGGCTTGGCAGTGGCTGCTACCGTGCTATGGAGGTGTTGGACCCGCGGGGTGGAGGTATTGGAGATCATACTCCACGAAAAGTTTGATAACTTGAGATCGCACCGTTGGATTGTTGACAAATTGGTTGGAGAAGAAAAATGACTCTCTAAGCTAGGTTTCCCCGAATTTGAGCTTGATCTATTGGAGAAAAGGCTTTGATACAGTGCCGAACTTCTGATATATAGGAAATATGAAATCTTGTGTTTAATTCTTTTTGTGCCATTTTGTCTAGATAACTTGTAAAGATGCACGACTGCAAGAAAACACTAGTTTTTTTTTTAAATAACACTAACTTTTTCTTATTAACAGGATTAACATAATAATAATGAGGATGTTGTCCCACACTTTAACATATGTTGTTGTCCAAGAGTTTAACTTTATGAATACCATAATAAATCTTAGCGAAATATATGATTACACTACATTCCACTAAAAATTCATCATTTACTATATTTTTATATTTGTTTTGTTGAATAGGTAGATTCCACATTTTTGGTGGAAAACTAACTTCTTCAGCTGAAATTTGTCCACCTCCACAAAGTCTGAGAAATTAAGCAGTATAACAGATTTTGTGATTTTCACATATTTTATTATATAAAGCTGGATGCGCGCGACGTGGTTGCGACACGTAAGATTTTTATAAAATATAGGATTGCGACATGTGTCACTTTTAATGTTATATCCGTTAAGATCGTGACACATGTCTTAAGGGAAAAAAATTTTTATTTTAAAGGAAAATTTTTAATATCTTATAATAAAAACGAAATTTTATATAATAAAATGAAAATAATGTAATAAAAAATTCCTATTAGTATATGGAATAGGTATGTAAACTAAATATCCTAAAATTGTATGGAATAGTTATATAAACTCCTATTTAAAAAAATCCTATTAGTACATGTAATAGGTATGTAAACTAAATATCCTAAAACTGTATGAAATTGGTTACATGAACCCCCTATAAAAAGAGAGCTATTGTAGTCTCTTTTTCTCATTCACAAACTCATCAAAGCAAATTCAGAAAATCTCTTTGATTCTCTTTCTCTAATTTCAAAATCATGTCTTTGAAAGTTCAAGAGAACAGTGGAGATTATTTGACTCTAGGTCAATTGGATCGAAATTAAAATTATTTGAATAAAATCCTATTAGTACATTAGGAAAAATCAGAAAACAGGAAACAAACAATTAAAAAGAAAAAATATTACATCCATTATGAGAAGTAAAGAAAAAACATAATTCTATTACGAAAAGGAAAAAAAACGAAAATCAGAAAAACATGAAGAAATAATTAAAAAATGTTACATCCAATAAGAAAAGGAATAAAAAACATATTCCCATTACGAAAATGAAAAAAAAACAATATATAACAAGCTATATTTTTTAAGTTTCTTTCTCATTAAGAAATAAAATTCATGTCTTTAAAAGTTAAAGATATCAATGAAGAATACTTAACTTTAGATCGATACATGTGTCTAATATTTGATGAAGTGATGACATGTGTCAACACAAGAAAATTGGAAAAATGTAGTAACATAAATAAATAAACTAACAAAATAATATTAAAACAACTAACTAATAATGAAAATGAAAATTTATAATGGTCAGAGGCAAAAACGAAATTGAAAAAGAAACAATATAAATAGAAAACTAACAAAATAATTATTAAGGAACTAAATAATATTAAAAAAGAAAATTTTATAATGGACTGATCTTCTAATATTAAATAGTTTAATTTTCCATGTTTTGTTAGGTAAAAATATTAAAAATAAAGATTTCATCATGGAATAATCAAAGTTTCATAAAATAATGAGTCGATTAGATTTAGACACATGTAAATCTTTCTATTTCATATCATGAATTCAAAATAAAAATGTAAAAGACTACATATCTTTATTTAGAGATTTGTTATCGGTTTTTAATATTATTTTCTTATTTTTAAAATTGATCAAATTTTGTTTAATATTCTTCCGTGATTTAAAAAAATAAAAATAAATAAACCGTACGGGGCCTAATCTAATTAATTATATCTTAAAATAAAAATAAAGTTAATTAAAAGATAATTTTGGAGCTGCTTTTACATCATATACTGAGTGTATCTGAATTATGATTTCTTTCTTCTTGAAGTGGTTAAGCATTCAATAACAATAAACTTTGAAAATATTTTATTTTACATAATTTGAAAATATATAACAAAGAATTAGGTTAAGAAACGAATGCATTTATTCTCAATAAATACCAATAACATAGCAAAGGTTTCAGATCAGCCGTAAAAGAAAAAACACACAAAAGTCTTTTTTTTTTTTTTTTTTGATAAAGGATTGTCTTTAATTTAAAATAAAAAGAAATACAGAATTTTTTTTGGGTTTTTTATAGACCTTCAAACAAAACAAAACTAACTAAAGAAGGTCCAACAAAATAAAAGCCCATAACTTAGCCCAAATGGGTCCGGTTTTGACTAAATCCTAAACCGGTCAACCCCCAAGCCAGGATTGAACCGGAACTCGAAAACCCTAGATCTATAGCGAGGAGACAGAGCCGCCGCCGCCGCTAGGGAAGAAGAGGCCGCCTCGACGAGAACCACCACTCCAAACACTCCTACACGCCATCTTCAAAGATCTCGCCGGAAAAGGAAGTGAGGAGACAGATCTGCAGAGGAAAGAGCCGATCCAGCACAAACCCTAGAACCACCGTGAAAGCAGCCGTCGAGAAGCACCGTCGCCAAAAATCAGCCGCCGCCAGAGATCCCTTTTCAAGAGCCGTCCACGCCCTCAAACGAACGACCTTACTCATCAGACCTCCTTTAGTTCAAGCTCCCAAGAACTCCACGTCACCACCACCGAGCAGACCATACCGCGAGAGATCTCACCACCACAAACCGCCGGAGCAATTAAGCCTATCACCGAGGAGAGAAGATGAAGGAGTGGAAACCAGAGGGCAAAGTTTGAGGAAGCTTCACTAGATCTAGTCCTCAATCAATCCAGATCCGCAAAACCCGCCTCCGAGAATCACTGACGCCTCAACGCAGAACTGCAACCTAGAGGCTAGGAAATATCACCACCGAGAATGAAGAACCGGCTAAAAAGAAAGGGAAATAAAATGAAAGCCCTCTCACGGCGCCGACAAGCGGCCACCGGAGAGGCAGAGAGGCACGACGGAGATGTAGAGAGAAGAGAGAGCGTTTTTTCTAGAGAGAGAACGATTGTCTCCCAGCTAGATAATTTTATTGCAAGAATTCTCAAAAACAGGTTATTGTTATAAATAAACTAAAACTGTACCACTATATTTGATATAGTGGATGATTAAGTTTAAGTAATAAAGAAGAAGAAGAGAGGTGTGATAGAGAGAGAGAGTTACTATGTAGGTGAGAAGGAGATGGAGAGAGATAGGTTGTACGTGGAGGAAGAAGAGAGAATATAGAGTGAATTTCTTTCTATTGAACTTTCTGTTTTGTATTAACTTAACTTAATACAAGCATGAACTCTCTATTTATAGAGGGACTAAAATATTAAACTATGACAAGTCGGTAATGAAGTCGTAAGAAAACTTAGTGTAGAAGTAAATATTAAATATTCATAGGGATAATTATCCTTTCTAACACTCCCCTTAATTATCCGCTAAGTATTATGTACGGTCTCGTTAAAAAACCTATGTCATAGAAAAACCCAATGGGATAAAAACTATGACTTAGGAAAAAGAGTACCGTAGCATAATCTCCCCTGGAAAAGATATAATCTTTTCTTTTCACAAGTTTTGAGACGACGCATTCCGATACTGTGAACATGCTTCTTGAACACTGTAGTAGGAAGCGCCTTTGTAAAAAGATCGGCTGCATTGTCACTTGAACGAATATACTCGATGTCCACTTCTTGATTTTTCTGGAGTTCTTGAGTGTATGAGAAAAATCTTGGAGGAATATGCTTCGTTCTGTCACTCTTGATATAACCTTCTTTGAGTTGTGTGACACATGCAGAATTGTCTTCAAATATTTTTGTTGGCTCTTTCTCTGTGACTATTCCACTTGATTCTTGTATGTGATGAGTCATAGACCGGAGCCACACACACTCTCTACATGCTTCATGGAGAGCAATAGTTTCTGCATAATTTGAAGACGTTGCAACCAAAGTTTGCTTTTGCGAACGCCAGGAGACCGCGGTTCCACCAATTGTGAAAACATAACCTGTTTGTGATCTAGCTTTGTGTGGATCTGATAGATATCCTGCATCAGCAAAACCAACTAAAACACATTTTGAGTTTTTAGGATAAAATAATCCTAAATCAATTGATCCTTGAAGATAACGAAAAATATGTTTTATTCCATTCCAATGTCTGCGCGTAGGGGACGAACTATATCTTGCAAGCAGATTAGTAGCGAATGCTATATCTGGTCTAGTGCAATTTGCAAGATACATTAGTCCACCAATAGCGCTCATGTAAGGTACTTCAGGACCTAACACTTCCTCGTTATCCTCACAAGGACGGAATGGATCCTTTTCAACATCAAGAGATCTATTAACCATTGGAGTACTCAAAGGAGTTGCTTTGTCCATATAAAAGCGTTTTAACACTCTTTTAGTGTAATTTGACTGATGCACAAATATACCATCTTGGAAATGCTCTATCTGGAGCCCAAGACAAAACTTTGTCTTTCCAAGATCTTTCATTTCAAACTCTTCTTTCATATGAGTTCTTGCATCATCAATTTCCTTTTGAGTTCCAATCATGTTCAGGTCATCTACATATACAGCAATAATCACAAATCCTGACGAGGATTTCTTAATGAATACGCAAGGGCATATCGCATTGTTGACGTAATCTTTACTCAACAAATATTCACTTAAGCGATTATACCACATGCGTCCGGACTGTTTTAGTCCATAAAGTGATCGCTGTAATCTGACCGAACAGATCTCTTAGCCTTTGATTTCAAATCCTCAGGCATTTTTAATCCTTCTGGGATTTTCATATATATCTCATTTTCAAGAGATCCATATAGATATGCTGTCACAACATCCATGAGATACATTTCAAGATTTTGAGACGCTGCTAAGCTCATCAAAAATCTGAATGTTATGGCATCCATTACCGGGGAATATGTTTCTTCATAATCAATTCCCGGTCTTTGAGAAAAACCTTGAGCCACAAGTCGGGCTTTATATCTTGTGACCTCATTTTTCTCATTTCTTTTTCTTACAAAAACCCATTTGTGCCCGACGGGTTTTGTATTCTCAGGAGTTGTGACAATAGGTCCAAAAACACTTCTTTTATTGAGGGAGAGTAATTCAGCTTGGATGGCCATTTTCCATTTCTCCCAATCAGGTCTTTTCAGACACTCTGATATTGTTTCTGGATCTGGATCATCACTTTCATGATCAATTCTTTGTATACAGAAAAAGAGAATATTCCATCATCATCTTCTATTTCATTTCTTGTCCATACTTTTCCATTTTGGGCGAAGTTGATGGAAATCTCAAATTTTTCTGTATCATGTTCGTCTTCTGGACGAATCTCTTTCTCTGGTTCTTCAAAAACCAGTTTGTTTATGTCTTCAGGACATATTT
This sequence comes from Microthlaspi erraticum, assembly GCA_902728155.2. Classification (NCBI taxonomy): domain Eukaryota; kingdom Viridiplantae; phylum Streptophyta; class Magnoliopsida; order Brassicales; family Brassicaceae; genus Microthlaspi; species Microthlaspi erraticum. The sequence goes on along the minus strand of CACVBM020001147.1, from coordinate 93,298 downwards.
CTTTACTAGGTTCTTCTTGAACCTTCTCTCCCAAATTCTTTTTCTTTCGGGGATTTTTATCTTTAGAGCCCATCGGCCTCCCCCTCTTTAATTGGACTTTGGGTGCATTTGCTATGCTTCCATCATTTTGTTCCTTAGAACATCTATCTTTGATGGAACGTTTGCAGCGGGTATATATGATTTCGTCACTCTTTTTGTATCTGTGAACGAATCTGGTAATTGATTTGCCATATTTTGTAAATGTATAATTTTCTGAACTTCCAATTCGCGTTGTTTTGTCGGGGGATCAAAGTGTACAAATTCGGTGTACACCATGTGAGGTCTTTTGGAACCTCTTTAATTCCTCCCCCTAACGCTGGAAATTCATCTTCATTAAAATGGCAATCGGCAAAACGTGCCGTAAACATATCACCAGTTTGAGGTTCAAGATACCGAATAATACTCGGTGACGTATACCCAACGTATATTCCCAATCTCCTTTGTGGCCCCATTTTTGTTCTTTGTGGCGGTGCTATCGGAACATAAACCGCACAACCAAAAACACGGAGATGGGATACGTTTGGCTCCTGACCAGATGCTAATTGTAATGGGGAATATATATTATAAGCACTTGGTCGTATTTGGAGCAACGCTGCAGCATGCAAAATAGCATGACCCCATATTGAAATTGGGAGTTTTGTTCTCATTATTAACGGTCTTGCAATCAGTTGCAACCGTTTAATCAAAGACTCAGCCATGCCATTTTGTGTATGGACATGTGGAACCGGATGCTCAACATCGATTCCCAATGACATGCAATAGTCATTAAAGGCTGTGAAGTGAATTCACCAGCGTTATCTAATCTCACTTTCTTAATAGTATAATCAGGGAATTGTGCTCTCAACCTGATTATTTGGGCAATGAATCTTGCGAAAGCCGTATTTCGTGTTGTCAAAAGACACACATGTGACCATCTACTTGATGCGTCAATTAATACCATAAAGTATTGAAACGGTCCGCATGGTGGGTGAATAGGCCCACATATATCACCGTGTATTCTCTCTAAGAACACAGGGGATTCATTCCCAACTTTCGCTGGTGATGGCCGAGTTATGAGTTTTCCTTGAGAACATGCATTACATATGAACTCGCCCGTTTCTAAAATTTTCCCGTATTTCAACGGATGGCCATTTGAGTTTTGCACAATTTTTCTCATCATGACTGAACCTGGATGCCCTAGCCTTTCATGCCAGATTTTGAATGTACTAGTAAACTTCGGGTTTACTGTAACATATGATTCAGTCAGAGTAATATTTGTGCAATATAATCCGGAGGACAACATTTTCAATTCTTCCAATATTTGTCCCTCCGATTTGATGCAAAGGATTTCAATGCCATTCTTATTTATAGTCTCTATGTGATACCCATTTTTACGGATATCCTTGAAACTTAATAAGTTTCTGTAAGACTTCGGGGAATATAATGCATCATTTATTTCAAACTTTGTTCCCCTTGGCATTGAAAAATTGGCTCTTCCAGAGCCCAATATTATTTTTGCACCACCAGAAATGGTATTCACGCTTTCAACGGAATCTTTAATTTTGAGACCGGAGAAATATCTTTTATCTTTGAGTATTGTGTGCGTTGTAGCACTGTCTGCAAGACACATATCTCCATCACGAGTCTCAAATTTCGTCATTTCTGGATTTAACAAAGATGCATTAATAAGTATTAAACAATACAAAGCTTATATCACAAGATACAAAATACCACATTAAAAACTATTTTACAACAAAAAGATCAAACTTTTAGGTTATCTTATTCAGGAAGATAACTATGTATATCATGTCCTTTTAGTCGTCTGTTTTTCCGTTGATCTCTTCGGAGTCAACCAGAAAATCTGAAACATCAAGATGAGTATCATCGTTTAGGCCGTGAAAGGAAGGCCGGGTTCACTGGAGATGAAGTTAGTCTCACTTTCTTTCTCCTTTGCTTTTTGTGATTCCCGGTATAGATCGGCTAAGTGTCTGGGTGTACGACAAGTACGCTCCCAGTGATTTTTCATGCCGCATCTGTAGCAAACACTTTCTTTTTGCTTTTTAGAATCTCGGCCGTAATCATTTGCTCGAGATCTTTTATATTCCTTTCATTGTTGGACTCGTCGGGACGGTACTCTTTTCCTTGTCCCCGACCACGTCCACGGCCACGGCCACGACCTCGGTTTCGACCGTATCCACGTCCACGTCCTCGTCCATTATTTTGGCTGGACGATGCTACATTCGCTTCTGGGAATGGAGCAGCTCCAGTGGGACGAGTCTGATGGTTCATCATCACAAGCTCGTTATTCTGTTCTGCAACAAGGAGAACTTCCATTAATTTTGAATAACGAGTATAGCCATTTGCCCGATATTGTTGTTGCAGGACTATATTTCCAGGGTGAAATGTGGAGAGCGTTTTTTCAATCATATCATAATCGCTCACATTTTCTCCACATAGCACCATTTGGAAATTATTCTGAACATAGCAGAATTATATTCAACAACACTTTTATAGTCCTGAAATCGGAGGTGTAGCCACTGGTATTTGGCTTTGGGCAAATCTATATATTTTTGATGGTCAAATCTTTCTTTCAAAGATTGCCAAAGATCCGCAGGATCTTCTTTAGTGATGTATTCATCTTTTAAACCATCGTGGATGTGATGAAGAAAAAGATCATGGCTTTCGCCTTTTTGTCATCGGATGTTTCTTTCGACTTGTCAATGGCATCAAGAAGCCCATTTCCTTTTAGATGCATTTTTGCACCTATTGCCCATGTCATATAATTGTTTCCAGAAATATCAAGGGCGGAAATTTCGAGCTTTAGCCAAATTTGACATGATATCTGCATAGATCATATACCAGTTCATTAATTAAAAATCAATTAAATTCAAATTTGCGTAATAAAAATTTGAGCATTATAACAGCATAAATTTAGTAAAAATAAGGTGCTGAATTTAAATTGCAAGAAAGTAAATAGCAGAAATTTAAATGGCAGAAAAGTAAATAGCGAAAAAGTAAATTACAGAAAAGTAAATATTCAGGAGGAGGCAAAGTCTCAACTCCAAGAGGAGGTTTTTACCATCAACTCTTATATGATCTAAGGTGACATAGTCTACCATATGATCATTTGCTCGGAGTAGGTACAACCTAGCATCCCGGCATAACATATAAAAAAAATGGACAGAATATAAGAGCAATTCGTGCTGATAACGTGTTATAAATAAACTAAACTGTACCACTATATTTGATATAGTGGATGATTAAGTTTAAGTAATAAAGAAGAAGAAGAAGGAGGTGTGATAGAGAGAGAGTTACATATGTAGGTGAGAAGGAGATGGAGAGAGATAGGTTGTACGTGGAGGAAGAAGGAGAGAATTATAGAGTGAATTTCTTTCTATTGAACTTTCTGTTTTTGTATTAAACTTAACTTAATAACAAGCATCGAACTCTCTATTTATAGAGGGATAAAATATTAAACTATGACAAGTCGGTAACTTTGAAGTCGATAAGATAAACTTAGTGTAGAAGTAAATACTTAAATATTCATAGGGGATAATTATCCTTTTCAACAGTTATGAACTACAAGAATTCTTAACCATGACTGAAAGGTTATTAAAGTAGATATCTTAAAAACATGTTTTTTATGTATATTCATATTTATTGACATGATTCCTTTTTTTTGTGATAGAAATAATGGTCGATCAAGTAATGGCGAACATTCAAAGAGCAAAGACAAATTCATTTATGAAACTAATACAAATCGCAAAGCATCGGTAAATCTAACAAAACACTATATATATATACATATATATATATATATATATGTCAATATATACTTATTTCGCATTTACATTTGTAGATAATATAGTCTGTTTGGAGTCTAAACAAATAAATTTTTAAAGAGTTACTCGATTAAATTTTTAGTCAACATGATATAGAGCAAGATGATCGTTATTCGCCACACACTCTCTGTATCAACATCCAACAGACTTGATGAAAAAGTAAGTAATAATGACACAGAAGTGGACGAAAGACAAGAGGGTAATGGATTCTAGTTTCCAATGGAACTTACATCTGATGATGAGTTTCCACGAGCTATGTAACATCCCCGCCGCCTCTACCGGTCAGTCACCCACGTCCTCTCTCGGCACGTGGGCTTCACCTCTGTCCGATGGTCGGTGCATTATTTTTGAGAGACTCAGAGAATGTATTTACTATCTCTGCAATCATCACCCGGTTTTTTCCCGTGTTTTTTCCTAACTCACACGGTTTCGCAGAGGACTTCCCGAAATGTCACTCATCATTCCACTACTACAGCCCAAGCACGCTTAACTCTAGAGTTCTTTATGGGTCCTTGACCGAAAAGGTAAGTGCACTTTGATGACATAGGTAGCCAAATCAATTCTTTTAACCTTTTCTCATTTATTACAAACCGGGATGTTACAATTCACCCCGACTCAATGAGCGCAACGTCCCCGTTGCGTACCAATATCGTCACCCACTGACGGTTTACAGTGTGAGCCTCACTCGACTCCACACATACGTCTGGGTTCGGCTCTAATACCAATTGTAACGCCCCCGCCGCCTCTACCGGTGAGTCACCCACGCCCTCTCTCGCCCGTGGGCCCCACCCCTATCCGACGGTCGGTGCGTTATTTTTGGGAGGCTCGAAGAATGCATCTACTATCTGCAATCATCACCCGGCCTTTTTCCGTGTTTTTTCCTAACTCACACGGTTTCGCAGAGGACTTCCCGAAAGGTCACCCATCATTCGACTACTCCAGGCCAAGCACGCTTTACTCTGGAGTTTTTTATGGGCTCTTGACCGAAAAGGTAAGTGCACTTTAATGACATAGGTAGCCAAATCATTTTTTTTAACCTCTTCTTATTTATTACAAACCGGGATGTTACAAGCTAGCTAGCCATCTCTCATTGGTAATAGGGAACAAGTACGGATTTCTCTATCCCGTATAAATCAATAAAACCTGCATGTTGGAAAGAATACTACTACTACTAGATGTACAAATCGAAGAAGAATCAACTTCGAGAGTCAAGTTGAAACTGGATTTCAACCTCTTGAAGATTCTCGAACAGGATGTCTTACGGTCAAGATATAACTCAAAAGCAACTTTTAGGGAGGCTATAGCTGTATTAGATACGTTGCCGGTTGAAGCGATGGGTATATTTTGGTGGAAAGCAAATAAGGGGTGGATAAATAACGAAGATGTCCGTGATGGATGAGAAAATTACACTTAGACACACATTTTGAGTTTCTATATATACAATCAATAAATTTTTGACATAAGTGGACTTTCATTAAGTGAGTTTACCCATTTTGCCTCGTTCTTCGTTAATTTTGAGATTTCACATTTACCTTACAATTTTTACCTCTTCTTCTTCTTTCTGAGAACACCCAAATGCCGTATACTTTTTTCTTCTCATGGGCATGCTCAAACACAATTTACGCTCCCAGTTCCCGTCCATCACCATGTTTTCGTTGTTGTTTTTTATTTCCGTCCATCTCTAATTGTGACAATCTGGATTCCGTTCTAATCGTGGGAGATATGGAAGGTATTGCCGTCGTTACAGATCCCATCGTTTTGTAGAGAAATTCTTCCAAATCAACGAGTTTACTCTCCCTTACTTCTCTCGATCTGTCATGATTTCTAGATCTCTCGTTCTTTCCCTTGTCTCTTTTGTCTCTCGATACCCACCCTCAAGATTTTTTAAGATGTTTCCTCTTGGGTCTCAATTGAAATATTGACACTAGCTATTAATATAACCCTTCTGAAAATAGTTTTATTTTTAATTCATGTTTAGTGTTTGTGTATTATTAGTTGTTGTGAGTGCACTTACATATACAAAGATTGACGAAGGTCTTTGCAACATCCCGGTTTGTGATAAATGAGGAGAGGTTTAAGAGGATTGATTTGGCTACCTATCTCAATAAATTGCACTTACCTTTTCGGTCAAAGTTCTATAAGTAACTCCAGAGTTAAGCGTGCTTGGGCTAGAGTAGTTAAAGGATGGGTGACCTTCCGGGAAGTGATTTCCGAAACCGTGTGAGTGAGGCTAAAACACGGGGAAAGGTCGGGTGTTGATTGCATAGATAGTAAACAAGTCATTAGAGCCTCTAAAAAATAACGGACCGGCCGCCGGACAGGGGTGAGGCCCACGGCCGAGATGGGCCTGCGGGCCGAGAGAGGACGTGGGTGACTCACCGGGAGAGGCAGTCAGGGCGTTATAATTTGGTATCAGAGCTAAGCCCATACAAGAGTGTGGAGTCAAGTTGAAGTGGCCTTGACTCACACCGTCAGGGGGTGACGATCCAGTACGCAACAAGGACGTTGCGTGCAGTGAGTGGGGGTGAGTTGCAACATCCCGGTTTGTGATAAATGAGGAGAGGCTTAAGAGGATTGATTTGACTACCTATGTCAACAAAGTGCACTGACCTTTTCGGTCAAAGGTCTATAAGTAATTCCAGAGTTAAGCGTGCTTGGGCTGGAGTAGTTGAAGGATGGGTGACCTTCCGGGAAGTGATTTCCGAAACCGTGTGAGTGAGGCCAAAACACGGGAAAAGGTCGGGTGTTGATTGCACGGATAGTAAACATGTCATTAGAGCCTCTAAAAAAAATAACGGAGCGGCCGTCGGACATGGGTGAGGCCCACGGGCCGAGATAGGCATCCGGGCCCAGAGAGAGGACGTGGATGACTCACACAGGGAGAGGTGCTCGGGGCGTTATAGTCTTCTAGGAGTTAATAATTTGATTCTTAATTCATGTTTGGTGTTTGAGTATTATTAATTGTTGTGAGTGTATTTACATATACAGAGAAACACAAAGGTTTTCACATGTAAATTGATAGTTAGTCTACACATTTTTGTTTAAAATAAGCTATGTGTTCTCTGAATCTGCTTGTTTGCACCTACTTGGTGTATTTGGTGGTAAGGACTTAATTAGATAGACAGTGTTTTCGTTTGATATTGCTTAGCTTGCTATGGAACATGAAAACTTGGGCTGTTTTGTTATGTTGTTTAGAGAATTATGAACTAAATCCTTCACTGCTTATAGGTTGCATTCCCATAAAGGAGTTGGGACTGTGATGCGTTTTCTTGAAATTGATCTTCTGGTGTAGACATTTTTTAGTGTGGAGATTTTTTGCTGTGGACATAGTGGGGTGGACATTATGGCGAGAAATGGTTCCACCAAAAGTCTGGAAACAATCAATCGCGCTAGAGCTGAGCGCTTTACAACTACCTTTCTTGCAGCAACAAAAGATTATGACCCTAAATGTTTTATTTCTTTTACACATGAATAATTTCTTGAGGATCTTACTTTTTACTGATGGATAGTTTTTTGTCTATGTATAGTGCATCCAATTTTCTGTTTAACTGTCAATTTTGTTGAGATTTTTGTTGTACATAAAACCTCTCTAAATAATTTGTGGTTGATAATAGTTAAACACATACCTGTTATATCGTCCAAGAACAAATTTTCCTCAAATAATGAAGGGATCAATTGCATTTTTCCAAAAATATGTTATGTACTTACGACATATAAGCGTTTAACAATAGAAGTAACCGTACAAACTATCAAATTGCCCAAAAAGAATTTAAACTCGAACTAAGAGCAGGTTTCAGATCTATCTTACTCGGTGTTTCTCTCAAATGAAAATAAAATAATTCGTCCAGCTTCACCCAAAAATAAAATTGACTGTACATGAGTAAGTTTATGCGCTTCACTTTTCCCCTCATATCATATACTTACGAGTTACGACAAGTCAGTTTTTCTCACGTGTACCACCGGTGAATGGCCTCCAGTCGTCCGTGTTTGCACCTCCCTTTTCATTAAGGGTAAAATAGAACTATCAACACACTAAACTCCAAATAAAAGGCCACCAATTTCACAATGTCACTCTTTCTGTAAAGAAAGTCACTATTAGTGTAAATCACTCGTGATGAATTTATGAAATTACAGAGTGAAGAAAATAAAATTTAATATTTGGAGAAGCTAACTGGAGTTGATAAATATGGATATCCATATGATAATATCATTCTGAGGGGTACTAGTAGCTCCACAACTCTTATTCTTCCATCTACACATTCACAAATGGTAGGAATAACTATTAATGTGTCCTCAACTTTCTTCCCAAGATATGGAATGTTTGATATAGGTTCTTGAGGGACTACTTTATCATCTTTACTTGGAGCTGTGTCACCAAACAAAATAGGCGAAACTAGGATTAGCACAAATTAACTATTTATTATTTTTTTCGTTAATAACGGTAAATGCCAATAAGTTATTTACTTGAAAATGATTTGATCAGTTGCTATATTTGTCTTTCAATAATATTTTACTTTTGCAACACTCTATAAATTTAATTATTTGTTTCTAACACTTTTTCTTATTTTATCTACATAAATTTTGTATTGCATAATTATATTTACGTGGAATTGAAAATCTATCGGATGAAGAAATTACAGAGTTATTATTGCTTGAAGAAGACAAAATTCTACACAACCATATTTCTCATGTGTTAGAGTATTACGGCAAATTATTTTGCAATAAACAGATGAATCAAGATAGAGGTAGAGGATGGCGTATAATTCGACATCAATTCTATGAACACGAGAACTCATGCCAAATGCTGGTACGGATGAGTACAGAGGCATTTATACATTTTTGTAAGACATTAAAGGAGAACTATAGTTTACAAGACACGCAAAATATGTCTCTTGACGAGAGCGTTGCAATATTTCTCATGATCTTTGGGCAGAATGATACTCAAGGTGATCTTTGTTTAAGATTTGGGCATGCTCAAGAAACAATATGTCGGAAGTTTCATGAAATTCTTGAAGCAATGGAACGAATGGCGGTAGATTATATACGGCCAAGAACAACCCAAGAACTTGAAGTTCAATCAAAATGTCTTGAAGAAGATAAACGATACCAGCCATATTTCAGTAAATTTATTGGAGCAGTAGATGGAACACATGTACCTGTTATGGTGACTCTAGGATGAGAAACTATCCTATTTATTAATCGAAAAGGAACAGGGAGTATCATTGTCTTGTCCACGTGCGACTTAGACATGTTTTTCACATATTGTTTTGTTAGACGCACAAGTACTAGCAACAGTTATTCAGGATGATCCTTTGTATTTGAAGCCCAGATACATATTGTTTATATATTTTGGATACGCCAACCGACGTCCATATTTAGCTCTATACAGAAAACAAAGTAATAGTGACACAAAATATCATCTACAAGAATTTTATAATGGTGAACCACCACAAAATAGCAAGGAGATGTTTAACAGATGCATGCATCACTTTGTTCAGTTATAGAACGAACGTTTGGGGTATGGAAGAAAAATGGATAGTTTTAAATGAGTTTCCAAGATATGATGTCGCAGTACAAAGACATGTTGTATTTGCCTTTCAGACATGTCATGGAACATAACTTCGCATGAACAATATTGAAGACATTGACTTTGAGAAAGCAGATCTAAGAACTGATTTAAATGAGCGGCATAATGTCAAGGATGATGCAAATGATGAAAAAGTGATGGTGTGGAAGACGAAACAAAAGCAGTGACTTATATAAAAGTTGTGCGTGATCAAATTACTAAGGAAATGTGGTTTGTAAAGAAACGTGGAGCTTGATAGTAGGATTTTTGCTACCAATTACTCAAGCCTACTACACTTGTCATTGTAATACTTGAGGTATCAATCTGAAGGGGTTAAGATTAAAACCCTAGGAATGCAAGAAACTTATTAAGCTAAGCCAAATCAAAGAAGGGTTTTTATCTATCAACCTAAATGAAAATCAAATATAAATTTTGAAGCTAGTAAGAACTTTAAAACAAGAAGTCAAACTCAAGAGACATATACAAAAACGAAAATGGAAGAAGTAAAACAAGCTAAGCAAATGGGTCTTAGGATTGGGTCATTGAACTAGAGAGACTCTTTAGCTAATCTATGATACTCAAGAATGCTAATCCTTGAGCAAAGGACACATTAACAAGACTAGTATATTCTCATGGCACTAATCACTTTACTAATTACCAATTTCAAGAACTAATCATCATTAGTGAAATTCGAAATCAACATGCATTATAGTTCTATCAAGCCAATAAACAACTTAAACAACTAATCCCTTAGGTTAAGCATGAAAATCTCTTGATTTAGTTGGTTGTTAAGCATGAAAATCTCTTGATTTAGTTGGTTGTTAAGCATCAAAATCTCTTGATTTAGTTGGTTGAGACATTTCATCAAACACCTTGTGGGTTGGAAATGATCTTTAATCTAAATCACTTTTCTCAAAGCTAATCTTGCATTAAGATCACTAAGTCAAGAAAGGAATGAGCAATTCTAGTCCTAAGCATCAATGATTAACCATCAAATCTCTCTAAATCTAACTCATCCTTAAGCCCTAAGAGAACTACTCTCTAATCATGATTAAATCAACAAGCCCAAAGAAAAGGGAGTTGATAATCATGATTAGGAAGGTTAAGAAAGATAGAATGATCAAGTAAACACTCTCAAATAGATTAAACTCTTAAAAGATCTCATAAATTTTGATTAAGAACAAAGCGGAAAGAGTTTCTATTTAAGAGAAAGAGAATTACAATATGCCTAATAAATTAGGTCTTTAATGTATTCATAGTTGGAGACATTAATTCCTTGGTCACCTCATGTAATTTCTCTATAAATTAATAACTCAAAATATTAATATAGTTTTCCGATCCCAAACTAAGTTTTTGATCCAAATAATCTATCGGTAAATTAATAACTCGCTAAATTAATAAAACTAGGGGATTACCCACACCTAATGCGTGGGATTGAGTTAACTTAAATATTTTTCATATTTAAAATAAATTACTATTGACTAGATATGTTATTTTTTAGTATTGTTTTTAGATTGATATCTATTTTGTTTCTTTATCAATTCATATAAATATTTTTAATATAATAATAAGCATATTTTTCGATTACTAATATTTTAATTTTTGTTTTGTTTTGGAATAATGGATAGATAATTGGTTATTTATTTATGTGAATTATTATATATAATTCATGAGATGCAGCACGCTTTGTTAAGAATGGTTAAAGGTAACAAATTTACATCCTCCGGTGAATTATTTTGCAAATACGTATCTTTCTCAACAACAGTTAGGAGTTGCATGATGATCGAGTTAATTTAACTTGTCATCCACATTCTCTCGTTCTCTATGTGCGATCTTCTCAATTGTATTTGGTAAAAAACCTTCATTCATCATTGAATCTATCCAATTTGTGAATGGCATGGCAGACACACTTATGGACTTGTCTTTCTAAGAAACTGATTTTGTTTCTTTTGTAGGTCACTGATTTCGGCACCTCAAGACTTTGGGATGTTACGTTCAGCAAAGGGCATAAAATTGAAATTGAAGATCTTAAAATATGAAGAGTATGTTGTTATTGCGTTTTTGTGTCTTTAACACATAATAAAGCTAATGACCTACGAAAAATGTAAGGTGAATTTGTTCATTGTTTTCTCCAAAACTAAGCTTTTCAACGTTAAGAGCTTAACCCCACAAATAGAAAAATAAATTCAAAGCTCCAACAATTTTAACAGGAAGACCCATTTTGTTTCTGATGATTATAACTAAAAAAAGAACTGGAGTAACTCTGTTGAGTTTGCATTATGACCAAGAGGTCCAAGACTCGGTAGTAGGGAGCGGCGGAAGCAACGCAGCTTTTCTTCCTGAACCGAACGGCCAACCTTGGCAATGACACAACTCTTGAATCATCGATCATTTTCTAATATCGTTCACGTAGTACATCTTCCATTGATCTTCAACTCTTCACCTTTGAAGCTTGAACACCTCGAGAACTTGGTTTTCGCAGTCATATTCTCAGATCACTTTGTTTCCAAAAAAAATGCTTCCCATTGAAGAAAATTTGATACCTCTTCCTTTCCGGTGTTGCATTCCTTTGTGGATCGGTTAGCTAGTCTCTCCTCCATGCTTCTTCTTGATAGTTTATTTTTAACACTTAATTTCATTAAATGACTACATAAATTTTGACAAAAAGACACCATTAGGCATCGAACAAATAGAAGAAGGGTAGAAAAAAACCACATATCATGTGAAAATTTTTGAAACCAGAAGAACTAATTTCAGGGGAGACCAACTTCGAGATAACAAACAGTGGTCCGAAAATTCCAATATCTAACCGAGATCCAAGGAGAGAATACATTTCTAAATAGGTAGAATTTCATTTTGAATGTACGACATCTCAAAACCTTTAATAAAACGAAAACTTTCATTAACGTCTAATAATTTAAAAGACGAACATGTATCATTTCATTAAAGACGACAATATATCTTTTTATTTTGAATGTACACATGTTTACATTAGGCTTAATGTGGAAAAGGTGAGCCGCCACCTAGCTCCGCCGTCGCAGGTCGCCGAAGATTAGATCATCTTCATTTTGGCTGAAAGCGGAATTCAACCCAGCTTTATCCGGATTCCACTCTCCAACTCCATTTGCAGATCCCGCCATGTATTTATGGCAGGAAATCCTCAATCCATCAGATTTATGACGTGCATAAAGACCAGATTATTTACCCAAGCACCTTCATTCGGAACTCCAGATCTGATTATCTTGTTCTACACCTACCAACGAATTCCAATCTCCACGACTTCCAACCAAAAAGACAAACTTCATCCAGTGACACACAGAAAACCGATCAGTCGCTTTAACATATTACCAAGAATGGTGAAACATTTACATTGAGAAGTCCTTTATATATAGAAGTGAGGTGTAGCTTCTCTGTTTAGGTTAAACCATTAATTCTACAAAAGCGAATTAAGGAATGCTGAGAAGCTTAGGGAAGAAGCTTTTTTATTTTTTTGGTTAATAAAATAACTTTGCACGTTTTCAATATTCGATTAGTATAACTTTGGTAATAATGTTAAATATGGATTACTAACTTTAGGAAGTTCAAGAAAACTTGATTATGCAAATAATATGTATGGAAAGCTTAAAGAACTTGAAGAAGAAGCTTTTCAGTTTATGGAAATGGAATAATTTACAATAAAAAAATAACTCGGATTGGGCAAGGCCGAAGAAAAGACTTTAAAATATCAAAGCCCAATATTGAAGCCCAACGTTTTATAAATAGAAATTGCAGAAGATCCGAGTGATCCGCGCGATATGTAAACGGGTAAAGAAGATCCGCCTGTTTTTCTGTTTTAATATATTGTAGGATTTAAATAAATAAAAAATGAGTCCAAAAAAGGAGAGCTTGCCACATCAGCAAAAATACATGGTCTTTAATATATTGTAGGATATCATGGTCCCAACATTATTAATTTATATAGAGTTTCTACTGTATTTGGTATTTTCCTATTGGCTCAGACTCCAGAAAATGCGGTTTTAGGCTTGGTCAAGGCGTGGTCAACGCGGTCAGACTTGGTTAAGCACGGCCCAGAAAGCAATCATGTTGTCCTGGAAGAGAAATCTGATTGACATCCTGCTTGTCGCTCTCTGGAAAAACAGGGGAAATCCTTTCTCTTCTCAATTCCATCCTTTTCGGCCTTGGTTCGCTCCATCAGACTCCCTCATCATCTAGATGCATCCCAAATCATCTAAAAGCACATGTTTACAACTCCAAATGCTCCATGTATGCAAGACCTAAGCTAGAACTCACTAAGTGTGCAATATGAACAAAAAAGACTATGAATGATATGTATAAGGTATGAAACAATGCTAAAATGATGAATAATGAATGCTTAAAACATGTAAAATATGAGTATATCAAGCTTGGCTTGATCACATAGGCGTGGGCTTCAATGGGAGGAGGATAAAGTGTATAAAATAGACACCATAGAGGTGTATTTTTGAAAATTGGCACCTAAAAAGGTGTAGTTTGAAATTTCCCCTTACTCAAGCCTATTACACTTGTCAATGTAATACTTGAGGTATCAATCCAAAAGGGTTAAGATTAAAACACTAGGAATGCAAGAAACTTATTAAGCTAAGCCAAATCAAAGAAGGGTTTTTATCGATCAACCTAAATGAAAATCAAATATTAATCTTGAAATAATAACTTAAAACAAGAAGTCAAACTCAAGAGACATATACAAAAACGAAAATGGAAGAAATAGAACAAGCTAAGCAAATGGGTTTAGGATGGGGTCATTGAACTAGAGAGACTCATTAGCTAATCTATGATGCTCAAGAATGCTAATCCTTAGGCAAAGAATACATTAAACAAGACTAATCCATTCTCATGGCACTAATCACTTTACTAATTACCAATTTCAATAACGAATTATTAGAGTCAGGAGATGAAAAGGTCAAACATGTACAGAAGACCAAGCATCTCTGAGCCAAAGTAAAGATCATCTCACATGATCAAGACATCAAGAAGCTTATCTCACATGGTCAAGACATCAAGAAGATAATCAAACATGTGGAGATAAAGCTATCAAGGTCAAGAAGTCATGAAGTGTGTGTGGCAAGCAACAGAAGCTTGTGAAGCAAGGGAATGTTGTTTGCACAAAAAAGCGCTCAAGTGTCACGGGTTCATGTGATCGTTATAGAGGCGCGTGTGATAGAGTCACAGACTCACAAGAAGCTGAGGCAAGAGGCGAACCCATAAGAGAGATGTTGGGCGAATTCAAATTGTATAGCCGTTAGAGCTTGATGCTCTCTTGAATCATCTATGTTTGCCTATAAATAGAGGCACTTGTATCTTGTAAAGAACACACAAGAATCATATCAATAAAAGAGAAACAAGTTCTTAAAATCAAATTACGATTTAGCTCTAATCTACTTTACTTGCTTAATTCTAATATTAGCAATGTAGGGAGTTAGTGTTACATGGTTTGTGTCTCATTAATGAGACTAGTTCTTGTCTATCTTTCCATCTAATCTTACCTAAACTCTTCTTGTTTATACTAGACACTATCTTAAGTGAAGCTAATCCTCTCTTTCTCAGCTCACAAACTCTCTAAGTGTTGTGTAGCTAATTTGGATTTAAAGCTCACTATAGTGTTCTTGTTTTATTGTTTACAAGAACTCTTGTTCATGACATTTGTGGACACAATCACAAGTTGATTGGTGTTCCCTTGATTATGTGAGACAAAACTTCACAAATCTTACATTAGTGAAATTTGAAATCAGCAAGCATTATAAACAAGCTCTATCAAGCCAATAAACATGTTAAACAACTAATCTCCTAGGTTAAGCATGAAAATATCTTGATTTAGTTGGTTGGGACATTTCATTCAAACACCTTATGAGTGAGAAATGTCATTTGATCTAAATCACTTTCCTCAAAGCTAATCTAGCATTAAGATCACTAAATAAAGAAAGGAATGAGCAATTCTAGTCCTAAGCATTAATGATTAACCATCAAATCTCTCTAAATCTAACTCATCCTTAAACCCTAAGAGAATTACTCCCTAATCATGATTAAATCAACAAGTCAAAAGAAAAGGGAGTTGATAATCATGATTAGGAAGGTTAAGAAAGAAATAATAATCAAGCAAACACTCTCAAATAGATTAAACTCTTAAAAGATCTAACAAAATTTTGATCAAGAACAAAAGGGAAAGAGTTTCTATCTAAGAGAAAGAAATTACAAGATGCCTAATAAATTATGTCTTTAATGTATTTATAGTTGAAGACATTAATTCTTTGGTCAACTCATTTAATTTGATTTCTTTGGTATCTTCACATTGGCTCAGACTCCAAAAAATGTGGGTTTACGCTTGGTCAAGGCGCGGTCAACGTGGTCAGACTTGGTCAACGCGCGGCCCAGAAAGCAATTATGTTGTCCTGGAAGAGAAATCTGATTGACATCATGATTGTCGCTCTCTAAAAAAACAGGGGAAGTCCTTTCTCTTCTCAATTCCATCATTTTCGGCCTTGGCTCGCTCCATCGGACTCCCTCATCATCCAGATGCATCCCAAATCATCTAAAATCACCTGTTTACAACTCCAAATGCTCCATGTATGCAAGACCTAAGCTAGAACTCACTAAGTGTGCAATATGAACAAAAAGGACTATGAATGATATGTATAAGGTATGAAACAATGCTAAAATGATGAATAATGTTTGGATACTAGAAATTGGATTTTGTATAGTGTGGATGCCGATCCACACACTTTGAAACTTAAGGTACTGACAGCCGTTTTTGTTCTGTTGTTATTCTTCTCATTCATCTAATTCCTCTAAATTATATTCTACTAATCACTATTCCTTTTATTCAACATATTCCTCTTATACACTATCATTTGTAGCCAAAAATAAAGGGCACTGCAAATTTATCATAAGAACTAATTAATCTTCTATATAAATCAGTGATAAAATCCGGTCAAATTTTCAAAGTTTTTTTTTACGATGTTCGTCAAGACTTTTGTTCATAGGTATTCAGAGTAAGAACAATGGACATACTCTCACCCTTTCTTTAGCCCAAAAGAAAAAAAAAACAATTGGATTTAATTTCGGATGTGGCAAGCCCAGACCCAAGAGACGTCTCTCGTGGAAGAAGCCCAAGAAACGTTTCTTCCTGCCCGCGTTAGACGCTCAGCAAGCGGCGAAAATATTTTCGTCGGTGTTGTGTAATTTTTTATTTTTTCAATTCATTTTCACTCCTCGCTTTCTCCGCTGCTCCTCGATCTGAATCTCGGTGACGGAAATCTCTACCCCTTTCTGTTTATATTATGTTCTTCTTCTCCTTCGTCCAGTTCTTCTTTCCTTTGTCCTGTTCTTCTTCTCCTTCTTCGTCGTTCTGCAGTTGTCGTTTCTGCTTCCTCGTGAAAGTCGCAAATCTTGCGTCTTCGATTTCCGGCGATTTTAAAGAATTTCAGCGAGTTTCTCAGGTATGGGCCTCTAGTTAAATGATTATAAGATGAATTTTTCTGGCTGAGTAGATTTAATCTTAGACTGCAAGTGAAAACTCTATTCCTAAAACCATAAATCGGATTCGTTATTTAGGAAATTGATTTTGCTGAAAATGATTAATTGATTTGTCATGTGTGGTTGACTGCTTTAATTTGGGGTGAATCATCGAATTGGGTGAAACTGTTTTAGTATATGTTTTGTCTGAAACGTGATTGTAATATCCTGGAAATGCTTTGCATATGATATTGATTCATAATTGTTGTATCATGTGTGGTTCAATGCTTTGTGTGTAAAATTGATTCGTAACTGTTGATTGCTCGTGTATAGATGGATTGTGAGTTGCACTATTATTTGTCCAGATTATGTAAAGTATAGACTTAGTAAACCTTGAGAATAATATTGAAGAAGGATAAGGAATTGAAATCATTTGTTCAAGTTTTGCTTAAAACTAGTGTCCATGGTTCTTTATTATTCTTAAAAATCGAAGCCGAACAATAAAGCATACATCTGATGCTATGAATGCTCTTTTCTTTTAACTAACATGTTTTCTTTCTTCTTTTTCCTCATGTCTCGAGATGGCACCGAAGAAGACAGCTAGTGGAGTTGATGGCAACTCAAATCAGCTCTCCTAGGTACAGGTTAGGTTTCCACCTTTTTGTGATAGATTAGGTTGCAGCTGTAATTATTGTTTGCGGTTTAGGTAGACAATTGTAAATGCTTGCGGTTGTTGTTTGATTTTAATTGGTTCATTGCTCTGATTTTGCTTGTGAGCGATTAGGAAAATGCTTGATAGTTGCTTTATGTTGAGTTAAATGCAATCTCAGCCACTAAAGAGTAGAGTAAATTTCAATGAGCTAAAAAACTTTCATAAAACGGTTTCATGTTTAACTAACACCAATTTTCCTATAAAGACACAACTTTGTGAGCTTCTTCTTCACTCATCTCGCTAAACCCTAAAAAAAACCTCTCGGTTAACAAACTTTAATTCAACTAAAAAACATTGTGTGTCTTGTTTCTCCTTCTCTGTTTAAGAAATGGGTTCCAATAGTCCCTCTAGTTACAGTAGATCCTTCACAGACCTCATGAGTCAAACACCTCTGTTCAGTAGATAAACACCTATGTTTGGGACCGAAACCCCTTTATTTAGTACCCAAACACTTCTCTTTGGGACCAAAACCCCTTTATTTAGTACCCAAACACCTCAGTTTAGTACCTAAACACCTTTGTTTAGTACCCAAACTAGCTCCACAGCAGATGACGCTGATGGTGTAGTTGAGAGCTCACCATTGTCTACACAGGAAGCGAGAAGAAGATGGACAACCGCATACCAACAAAGATTGCATCGTCGCCAATGAACAGAGAGCTGGTACGTTCTGGAAATGAGTAACAAACTATTACTTTGGCTGTACTGCGGTGAAGGACTTTCCTCTACGCAAGTGGAATACTTGCAAGCAGAGATGGACTAAAATAAATGAAGGAGTGCAGAAGTTTTGCGGATGCTTCGAGCAGACGAGCCGCCAAGCTACAAGCGGCCAGTCAGAGGATGATGTCTTCTAGATGGCATACAAATTCTACTACCAGGATCGCAGGACCAATTTCATATTAG
This sequence comes from Microthlaspi erraticum, assembly GCA_902728155.2. Taxonomy (NCBI): domain Eukaryota; kingdom Viridiplantae; phylum Streptophyta; class Magnoliopsida; order Brassicales; family Brassicaceae; genus Microthlaspi; species Microthlaspi erraticum. Next base: position 74,772 of record CACVBM020001147.1, on the reverse strand, counting down.
AGCCTGTGTGGAGGATGCTTAGAAAAAATCAGAAGTGATGTTCTCTTACTAGAGATAAAGGAAAAACGCATAGCAAAAGAGCACAGCTGGATGATTCCGTAGAGGTCGGTCCCATGGAGGAACAAGTGGAAGAGAGACCAATCGGTGTGAAGGCAGCAGAGTTAGCAAAGTCGAAAGGAACTAAGAACGTGAAGAGAACCAGCAAAGACAGGGAGGCTGCTATGAAGAACCTCCAATCCGTGGCTGCTTTAAGGGAGAAAGAGTTCGCTTTAAAGGAGAAAGCATCTGCTAACAAGGATAAATTAGCGGATAAAAAACTCCTAGCTAATCCGAGATAGTGATAGCTAATTAGTCAGATAATGTAGGTTTCTTTTAGGTGACATGTCCCTGTTTTTAAATTGTTTGATGACTTGGCTAAATGTCTTCAAACTTGTGTTATTTTGTTCTCGGTTTTCTTATAATGTCCTCTTGATTTTAGGTTAAACTTTTCCTTGAAATCTTTTAATGGTTCCTTGATGTTTGTGTTACAATCTTATAATGTTTCCTTGAAAACTTATAATGTTTCGTCGAAATCTTATAATGCTTCCTTTCAGTTCTCGTAATCTTATGTGGCTTGCCTTAAAGTATTTACTTAACGATCAGCTTCCTGTTTATGGTTCCTGCATGACCTAATTGAGGTGTACAACTCGGAGAAGCGCCGGCTGTACATGCTCAAATTGAAACACAAACATGCCTTGGATGCATTCATGGGATCTTACGATCGATTTACGCTTCTTCATCGTCAAACAATCCAGCTGAGGAAAGATATGGTCAAGGCAGAGAACGAATTAGCAAAAGACGAGCAAGATTCGTTGGACTGTGGTGCAGCTTCCCATGAGGCGGATAGAGAAATGGCGGAATGTGTGGAGCGTCTGAAAGAAACCTCTGCAAAGATGGGAGAAAAATGGGAAGTGGTGAAGGGATCATTGTACTTAGTTGATGTCCATGTTTACTTTTATGTATTTTTAATTATCTGGTTTTGTCTATGTGTGTTGATGATAACTAATTGAGGGTGTTTGCGTGTATTATGATTAAAACGGATGAGCAAGAGATTGTCTCCTTGTGCCGACCTGCTTTACTTGTTGTTGCCGACCTATGTTTTTGGTATTATGTGAAACTTTATATTTGCTTTTAGTGAAACTTTGGATCTTACTTGTTTCGGCCAGAAGAAAACATGTGTGTACTAGTAGAGTCATGATGCATTGTCGTATTCATTTTGTATTTAATCAATCTTTCGCATCTTTTTCATTGCATAAAACTGTAACCTTGGGTTCAACTTATAATTAGTTAATCACCATCGGAACTCAAACTCTTCTATCTCTTTGCAACTCTCTCATCAGAAACTATCATCTCCTCAAACTCTCCATTGCACCTCTTTTCAAACTCTTCTCCCTCATTACAAATCAAACTTATCATTCATTAAAACCCAAAAGATCTTTTCAAAATTACAAAGAAAAACGAAGATATCATCTTCTTCCCACCATCCTTTTTCATTCAATGATGAGTTTGAACAAACAATCGATGATGAGTTTGAAAGCTGTATGGAAAAGTGTTTAGATGATATAAATGAAGTTCTTGAGCCAGAGTAGAGAAGAAAGAAACGAGCGGTCATAGATCGAAGACATGAAGAAGAGAAAATCCGCTTGATCAATGATTATTTCAGTGAGAATGCTATCTAACCCGAAGCCATATTCCGACGTCGCTTCCGGATGAACCGACCATTGTTCATGCGCATAGTTAGCAAGCTATCTGAGTTACACTTCTTTCAGCAGATAGTGGATACTACCGGGAAGTTGCGTCTGACCGGTTTACAAAAGTGTACGGCTGCCATTCATATCCTGACATATGGCAATACAGCTGATGCAGTTGATGGATACCTCCAACTAGGAGCGAGCATTGCGCTCACATGCACAAATTTGTCAATGCAATCATCTCTTTTTACGAGGAGGATGATATACCTCTAATTTACCCACTTTTTATACTGTTTTAGCATTGTTTTCTAATGGTTTTTGGCAGGTTTTCTATCTAAAAAGGTAGTTTTACTGTGTTTATAGTGTCTAGAGTCTAAACAGGTGAAATGATGCATTTTGGAGCAAAACCATAGGATTTGCACTTCAAGCAGCTCCATGCACAAGCACCAACTTTAAGAGGGCCCAGAAAAAGATCTACTCAATGGATTTCATCAAGACCAGTTCCCTGCGTGCTCTGATTGAGTTAACTTTCCAACGCAACTGGAATGGCCTCATTTGGATGAGTAGAAAAGGAGTTATAACCAAAAGAGTGAAGACTGTCCAGACGGCTCTATCGAGAACAGCGCCCAAACCGCGCAGTCCGGCTGGCCGAGAAACATGTTCCGCGCTCGGCCAAATCACATCCGTCCGACTGAAGTCTCGGCCAAAGTTCCAAACCGACCGGCCGATCACGCACACGACCCGGGAAACATTGTCCCGCGGTCGGCCAAGCCAACGCTCACGCCACACCGCGCACGACCAAAGCGCGCGAGCCGGGAAACAAGCCTCGCGGCCGCGCAACCGTTCCGCGTACCACGGCCGATGCATCCGTCCGAGCCGGGAAAGAACGTCCCACGTCCGGCCGAGAATTCTCATCGGCCAAATCTCATCCCTCGACCACGCCGGCCGACCGCGAATCCGTCCGACCCCGACCGTTCCGACTCGCCACGACCCGATGTCCGGCCGATCGTCCCGCACGACCGTCCCAACGCCGCGGTCGACCCGAAGCCCTTTTTGAAGCCCAAACTTATGTTTTCAAGCCCGGCTTAACCCTAAGCCGCCTCTAGAAAGACCTAGCACTATATATATGGATTTTTAGCCTCTTGAGAAAGAGAGCCGCCCTGTATTTCGATTTCCTACTCTAAGTTTTATTGCAATCATGTTTTCTTCATCTCTATGTGTGTTTGCTTTGATCATGTCTGAGTAATCCACTAGTTAGGTTGCTAGGGTTACTATTCAATGAGTTGCTTGCATGATCTTTGATTTCAATGATTAGCTAGGGATTATATTAGAGTCTTTGTCTCGTCTTGTGCACTTAACTAATGCTGATTGCTTTACCGCGCATCTAGTAATCCGATCTTAGGTTGATTTGAGCCTCGACAGTGCTGTATCATTCGCCGGACATATTCTTTGACAAGCTAGGTTTCTTAGACTGCGAAAGTTGATCTATCTATATCTAGTGAACTGTATCAGAACCTATTCATTCTAATGCTTGATCTAATCACCTAGGGACATACCAAAAGTTTAGCGACTAGGTAGATTAGCAAAGGAGCCGGAGCCTCGAAAGTGGAATGGTTTTATATTCGTGATCTGTGTTCTAGATGGTTCTTAATATCCCAATATCCCTAATCAATTAATCTATCATTGTTTCATTGATCATTGCTTGCTTCTCTGCGATAGCCCCTATGACCTAGCGCTTTTCCTTTATTGTTTACAACCTCGTTATACTTGCTAGTTCGGTTCACCATTACAACCTCAATCATACTTTTGTTTTAGCTTGATCCAAAATCCATAGTTTCAAAGTGTACTCAATAGCCAGTCCTTGTGTTCGATACCCATACTTCCGCGATCTGTGCACTTGCAGAGGTCTAGGAGTTTGGTAAAACCTGACTCCGCATCAGAGGACTACCTCGGAAGGCCCTACACCAGCAGATCTCAAACGATTACTCAAGGGCAGAGAGACGTGTGGATTTCCCGGCTCAAAAGGAAGCATTGACTGTATGCATTGAGAGTGGAAAAGTTGTCCCACGGCGTGGAAAGGACAATATGCACAGGGCCATGGAAAACCGGCAATCGTTTTAGAGGTCGTGGCGTCGTATGATCTGTGGATTTGGCACGCATTTTTCGGACCTCCAGGTACTTTAAACGACATTAATGTTCTCCACCGCTCACCCGTGTTTGATGATATATTAGAAGGTCGAGCTCCTAAGGTGTCGTTCTCTGTTAATGGACACCGATACAAGATGGCTTACTATCTCACAGATGGTATATATCCGGAATGGTCGACTTTAGTCAAACCAATTCCTCAGCCAGCAAAACCGAAAGCAAAATTATTTTGTGCCCATCAATCGTTTGCCCGAAAAGAAGTTGAGCGCGCTTTTGGAGTCTTACAAGCTCGATTTGCAATTGTTAAAAACCCGTCTCTTACAATGGATAAGCAAGAAGATAGGGAATATAATGAAGGCATGTATCATATTACACAATATGATTGTGGAAGATGAAAGAACGTTGGCACTCAGATAACGAAACGGAAGTTTCAACAAGGAGGAGCAGACGGAAGCGGGTCTTCACAAGTACATGTCCGAGTTCTGAACACTTGCCGTCGAATGTCCACAATATTATGGCTAATCGAGCTGATATTCGTGATCAAGAAAAGCATCACCAATTGAAAGCTGATTTGGTTGAGCATATTTGGAACAAATTTGGTTCTTAATCATGTTTTCATATGGTTTTAAACATGTATGTTTGTCTTTTTTGTATGCGGGTTTTTCTCTTTTTATATGTAATAAATGTTGTATTTGTCTTTTTAATAATGTACTCTAGTTATTATGAATAATTTATTTTCTTCATTTTATAAAAATTAAAAGAAAAAAGAAAATATTTTAAAGAAATCCATATGGAACTCTCCATTGTTGTAACATAATTATTAAATTTTTTTCCAATTTTTTATAACTTAAATATATTTTTTTAATAGATAATATGTTTAAAGAAACCCATATGGATAAGACCATTGTTCTTGCTCTCAGTTTCTCTCTAATAGACCATAAGAAAGAAGTAGAGGAGGTGGTGACGATGACGAATTAATGTTTTTGGTCGAGATTTTTGCCTTCCCCGGAAATCACTCACCGCAAATTTTATGATTTTCGTCTAGACTTTTAGTTTTAAATAACTAATTTCTTTCCGCAAATTATTAAGAAAAAAAAAACAGATAAAGAAAATGGGAAAACGGTGCTGATGAACCATTATCATCATAATGAGTTATCTATTTACTTGAAGACATATACATTTCCTTTGAAATTTGTGTTTAAGAAGTCGGCGATTCTCCGATTAATCGCCTAAAAAATTGGATTTGGGGTGGGAATGTGGCGATTTTCTAAAATCCGACTAATAAGAAAAATCGTTTGAAATTTTAAAAATGAGATGGCCCAAATATTTGGTTTGTGAATTTATTTGACTCAATTACAAATTATTTTGAAAATGAGAGTCAACTAAAGAATGTCCATTTTATTTAATATTGTTTTTGCTAAAACAAAATTATAATTGATAAAAATTAAACGAGAAAAATCGATTTGGAGATTTATAAACCCAAACAAGAAATTTTGTTACAAATTATAAGATTTTGTCTTCCAAAACTTGAAATTTTTTTAACTAATCATGAAATATATAATTTTCATATTTATGTGTTATCTTTTATATAAAATATTTAATAAAAAAATAAAAAAAAATCCTACCCAACTAATTTCCATTTTATTTCCGATTTTTAAAATATCGGAAATCTTGTGCTTAACGATTTTTTTAGGTTTTGATCTATGTATGTACTCATATTCAAATTTCAAATATTAAATCATAATACGTATGACACACAATATACACAAAATCAGTTCTATATAGATATCTTGGAGTAGGGACAAATGTGTATTAAAGAGAAATGAACAGTCCGACGAAGAGTATATGAGATGCAATTTCTCTCTCTTAATCTTGTGACGTCGTTAAATGTGTGATTAATGTCAATAACTTATTTATAGACTACCTTAGACTTTGAGTTCAACCATATAAACGTGTGGTTAATTATGTCAAGTTAACTAAATTCTTCATTTAGTTGTTAATTAATCTAGAGAATATCAAAAAGTAAATTTCTTAATGTCCAATCATTTCAAATTATTTTGTGTTTTAATAGTTTTTAATTAAACCAAACTCAGCTAACCTAAAATCAGAAAAACAAAACTGATCAGAAAAATTACCAGTAGAATAACTGAAAGAAAAATAATATTCGTTGCGAGTTTGTTGGTAAATTCGCTTGAAAAAAAAAGAGTTTGTTCTTAGATTATTTAAAAGTAAAAATTGAAATGCGTTTTGTACATAATCCTGTGATCTTTAATATTAGGTCAATCATTAATTTTTTTTGTCTGGTGTGTCCGCGTCGATAAATTTGTTTTGTTTTTGTATCCTAACTTTTTAGACATGTGTTTTTCACTATTTGTGTGATAAGACAGATATTAAAGTGTAACCATCTTCGTAGAATCTATTAATCCAAAACAAAATAACCAAAACAAAACAAATTAGTAACTCCAGAACTCATTAGAAGTGAAATAACCAAAACAAAATAAAATAAGTAAAAAGCACAGTAGAAAACGACTTCTCTGGTATGATTGGAACAAATTTATACAGAGAGAGAGAGAGAGGTTAGATAAGAATGTGGTAGAAAGAAGATAAGGCCCGTACGCGTCATATAAGGGACCCACACATCCCCCAAATTGTCTTATCACCTCCATCCTTCTGGCTTTGTTATCTCCCCTACTCGCCGCACCGTCGCGTAGTCCACACGCTCCTTCCTTTTTGTTGTTGCTTTTCTCGTTATCCAAAACGCGATTCTGCCTTTTTCTATGATTTTTCATTTTTATATAAACAAAAGTCTTTGCAGAGAAGTTTCAATTCCATTTCCGCGTCTTTGTCTGTAATCGTCTCCATTACTCCTCTCCTCTGTTTCCGCCAATTCGCCATTAAAACCTTTCTTCTCCAAATCAATCGGCGGCTTTTGGATAATCATTTTTATCCTCCCACCTCGGTTTTCGCGAGCTTTATCTTCCGAGAGGTTTGTTTGTTTGGGATTGTTTTTTGTGATGATGAGAAGAAGGCAGCGAGATGAAGATTCTAGGGTTTTCTACGATCTATCGGCTCTGGTATTGAGTCTTCTCCGTTCTCCACCGATGCCGATTTCTTTACCCGATCAGTTTCCCGATTCCCCTAATCCTCCGATGAGAATTCGGCCTCGATTTTCTTCGTCGCCTTCCATGGCTCATATATCTCCGTCGGGGTTCGCGTCGTTGCTTCTCGGCATATCGGTCGCTCTTATGCTCTGTGGATCTGTGACTTTCTTCATCGGTTTCCTCTTGATGCCTTGGGTTCTAGCTCTCATCATGGTTTTCTACGTCGCTGGGATCGTCTCCGCCATTTCCATGGCTGGGAGGTCTATCCTCTGTTACGTCTTGACGCCACCTTCTCCCTCCGGCAAGGAGATTTCTGGTAATTCCATCTAAATTTTATGCTTAAGTTAGTCTCCGATCTGTTTAGATTATCTCGAAATGTTTGGTTCTGTCCAGATCTTGTTAGAAATGGAAGTTTCAATTGAATTAGGGATTCACGTAAAGTATTGTTTTTGTGTTATTACTAATTTTCACATTACTTTTCCATTTTTGTGGTTGACCTCTTCTAAAATCAAAATGGTTTTTCATTTTTTGGTTTGAAGCCGATTCAATGTGCATGTGTAGTGATTAAAATGTTGGTTTTGACAAAATCGCAGAATGGAAGCTTTTGTGAAGTGAGAGAAGCAACAAATTTCAAAGCTCTTATCATTCTGGAAGCAAGAACAAACAAAAAAAGATGGATTAATTATAAACACAATCCAATAGAGTTTTTGTTCTCTATGTTCTTATCTGTATTTGGGGGTGGGGAAAAATCATGTGGATATCGGGAGTTTTTATGTATTTTTTACTTTCGGAAACATATTTTCTATTTTACTGTTAGAGATTAGAGAAGCCTTCTTGATTCGTGCTTTCAAGTTATTTATGTAACATGATACCTTTAAAGCATACAAATATTTTAGGATTCCGAGACTCATCATCGCACCAATTCCTGCTTCTGTCATCGATAAATTTTGTTTTTCTAACTTAAGAAGCAAACAAAACAACGTTTCTCAGATTTTTGGGTGAAAAAGAGGTTTAGGTTTTTGGTGCGATACGGTATCTACTTTTATTGGAACGGAACAGAAAGTAAAAATCGAATTGCCCATCTCAATGTCAAGATAGGAAAAAATGGTGGAGGTGCCGTGAGTAGACAAGAAGCGGTCAATAGATGTTACGTGTCCGGTACTAACTTAAGACTGCCTAAATAATAGAGAAGTATAAGCAACAAACATCTCTCGAGTGTGAAAGAGAGAGAGAGAGAGAGACAGCGGCGGAGAGCTTGGAGAAGAGAAGAGTTTGTGAAATGGAGTCGAGTGAGGATGTGGAGGTTCTGAGCAAAGCCATCGAGAAGCTTCTGGATGAGAAGAGGAAGAGAGAAGCTGCTGGTGATGCCTTCATCGAAGACGACGACGATCAGCTTTTGCTCTCTAGACTCATCTCTCAGGTACCTTTCTTTCTCATCACTGGGAAATCCTTTTGTTGATTGATCTGGTGTTTTCCCCCAATCAACGTTTCTGGGTACAAGATTGAATATCATGTTTGAATCATTGACTTTTGAGAAAATTTAACGAGTCTCTCTAATTGTTCTTTTGATTTTGTGAAATCCGCTTCGCCTGATCTGTTCATGAATCGAACAAATACAGGCTTGTCAAATTGGCACAGTCTTTGTCGCAACGAAGCTCTGATTCATTGTGGTTGGATCATTAAAAAGTAGATGAACAGGGTTTTTTTTGTCAGTGTCTCCTTATATTTATTTGAACAACTTGGGTCTTGGCGACGTGACAGTGAGCTTATCTTTTCAAATTATTGTGGTAAACAAAGCCATTATCATGAAGCAAGTTTGTTTTGACAAGTTGATGTTTCATGTCAACAACCTTCTCTGTATTGGGGATATGCCAATGTCTTATTCCCATTTTCAGGGCTGATGCTAATTTTTGTTTCTACCTTAGTTGGAATCACCGAAGCCGAAGAGCAAATCAAATGGGATAACCAAGGAAGAAGAAGAAGAAGAATCAGATGGGATCACCAAACAAGAAGAAGAAGAAGAAGAATCACCAGAATCTTCAGCATCCAAAGGAAAACGTGAGGGCCAGACAGATTTGGAAGAGAGTATAGAAGAGATAGCTAAAGACATGAAGAAAGTGAAGAAGCAGAACACAGTAACACATGTACTGCTCTCTGCTTTGATCCTTTTGACACTGACATGGCAGCTCTCTGAATACTCGATGATTTACATGTTGAAAGATAGAATAAGCCATCCAATCAGATCAATCGGAGGTATGTTTTCTGGTATCTTCAAAGGTAAGATACCTCCAATCAAGGACCAGCTTACTGCGATTCCTGGGACTTCCCATTCCAAGGACGAAAACAAGCATCACAATGGGAATAGAACAAACACTGGAGTTCGTATCCAAGTGCCCGAGCTGTTGCGAGAATTTGGTTTCGAAGACGATGAAGAATGATAGCTTTCTTTCGTCATAGTTTGATAAAAAAGATTGTAATCCTGTTTTAGATCCTCATTATTTTCTTTTCTTACTTTCAGTATAGGTAGTGAACTTTTTATACCATGAGAAAGGAAAAGAATCACAAGCTTTTCCACATGAAAATGGGTTCCAAAGGAGAACCATATTTCAAATATTATCCTTAATAAACATGCCCGAAAACAAACGGAGTCATCAGAACCAGAGTAACAAAAACCTCCATTGATTAAAAGTTAAAAACACACAGCAAACCACCTGAAACAAGCTTCAGTATCAAATCTAAAAACCAACATGAATAACCCCAAATTTCCATCAGTCCCTTGTAGAAATGGTTCATATACCCCTGTGCCACCATCACCAGATTCCTCAGGCATAGTTCAACCTGAATATATCATTGAACACGTAGTAGTTTCCCTGATTCGATACTAAATGGAACATCTGTGCACAAACATAAGACACTATGTCAGAATTTTATACCGAACCAGCATGCAGACCCACAAGAAATGTGTTACTTTTATTTAGGGAAAGCAATAATATCCAGTGCGTGATTGATTCGCAACCCAGATGCATATCTACCTCATTCTGACTAGGTCAAGCTCACATAAATTCATCCTAACCGGCTCAACGCATATCTAACATTTACATTCCACTAGTTTGTTGTTCACACAAAAATGATTACAAAGATTCAAGTAGTATCTTGAAATGAAGAACTAAGACTCGACGCAGCAAACATATCAATTGGCTTCCTAAGGAGCAAATCTAGTTAAGAGTAGTCTTCAACATTACTGCAAATCTACCATTTATATTCCACTAGTTTTGATGTACACACACAAATGATAACAAAGATTCAAGTGGTATCTTGAAATGAAGAACTAAGGCTCGACGAAGCAAACATATCAACTGGCTTCTAAGGAGCAAATCTAGTAAAGAGTCTTCAACATTATATAGACACACGCACCACAAGGAACACAGAAACAAACACGATCCATACAGAATTGAGAGAATATAATCGGATGTTGTAAGATCATGACTGCAAGATCACATATAAGCATAGTTGACAATGCTGCATTCACGAAACAGAAGGATATAGAGAGACGAAACGTAAATGCAAGAATTAGGGATTACATCTACGCAATCAATGGGGAAATACGTCTTTAATTTTAACCAGCTCGCGGATCTATCGCTAAATTCATCAGGGATGGTTGAAATTTCGAGATCGTTCAAGCTTCTATTGACCTAAGAGCATATCAATCTATAGAAAATCACGGGAAAAAAAACCCCCTAAGACCCTATCGTAACATGATCGACAACCAGGAAGAAGGGAAAATGCTGAAATCAAAGTCGAGGGAAGGAGATTTGGGAAAAACCTGGCTGAACTTGAGAGCGTGCTGTTCGCCAGCGAGCTGAAGATTCCCGGAGACGAAGACGAGCATACCGCCGGCGGGACCAGACGGCTGGCAATCGACGGTGGTGATGTTGTGCTTGCACTGCTGGAACGGGAGGCTGGTGAGCTTAGCGACGATGTTCTGAGAGCCCTGGATCTTCTGGCCTTCGAAGGTCAACATGGATCCTTCCTGGTAGAGAGAAACCAACCCTGTGCGATTCGCATCGAAGGTGCTGTAGTAGTGCTCCACGAAAGCCTTGGCAACTGCGTCTGGATCCATCTCTTATCGTCGTCTTCCGATGATCCTTTCTCTCTCTTGCGTCGTGCTTTCAGAGTAGAGAGAGAAAGAGAGAGAGAGAGCGAGAGGGTGAGATAAAACTGAAAATTACCAATAGACCAGTGACAACAGATACTGAAAAATGGAGGTCTCACGATATTCTTAAATGGGCCTATTATCTTATGATGTGTAGGCCCATTTATATTTGGGAGATTACGCACGCATTGGACCGGTAAACACATGTTCCGGTCCTTGGGGTCCAGTGCTAAAACCCAAAAACGAATCAGTAAAAGCTGGCAAAACCGACATTAACCCGTGACTCTAGCTTATTGATTGAACCAGCTAAGCTTTTCTGATTTTAGATTAGAAAAGGTATAATTGTTACCAGAGAACTCTTGTTACCATTTCACTCTCGTGTGTTCTGATTTCGATTAAAAAACCGGGTATACAAATTGAATAAGAATATTGTAAATATCAAAAATTACTACATAAAATGTATTTTTTAGAAACCAGTTGGATAATATGGATACCGGAAAAAATAGTCATTATCTGAACGGATAAAAGTTAGATTTGGCGTTTGGTCATTTTGGATAAAAATATTTTATAATTGGATAAATTTGCCAATTTTCATTTTTGTTTTCTTCAGTTCAAGCAACCTTTTATGAAAAAAAAATAAAACTGTAAGCAATTGCAAATAATTATAAAAAAAAAAAAGTATATCCCTTCAAATATTGATACGTGTTACACAGGTGACGTGTCAGAAAACAGGCATTTTTTATTTTGTTTCTGACATTTGTTTTATAAAAAAAAAAGAGGTGTATATTGAAACAATCGGGTTTATTTGACTAATCAATAAGAGGCAGAGCTTGAGGTTTTTTTATTTGGGGCTTGGTTAGTTCTTACTTTTTTTGTGTGTATTTTAGTTTTGATAATTGGCCAAACATTTTTCACTTTACCAACTACTGCACACCATCTCATAATAAATTCTAACACGCCTTTTATTTATTGAGTATTTTATTTTTATTATTGGAGGGTGAGAAGTGAGACCATATACTCCCTCTATATGCCTTTGTTCCTCTCCAAGTGGGCCCCCCTTTACCTTTTTCCTAATTTATTTATTTCTTTTATCTTCTGCTGCGGCCGTTTAGTTTTTAGTTTTTAATATATATGGTAAGTTAATTTTCCAATCATTTGATTTGTATTATGTTTATGCTGTATTTAAAGTAAGTATTTAAAAAGAAAAGAAAAAAAAAAGGAAGATGATTTCAGTAGAGTAACAAACTCTGAAAAACTGTTTTTACACAAAAATCAATCTATACACAATCCCATATTGAATATTAACAGCATCACTGGATATCAAGATTTAATTTTAGAATGTATGCTTAAGATTATAATAATTTTTGTAGGAAGTATGAAAAAGAAATAGAAAGATAATCAGATAACAGAGAGAGAGAGAGAGAGAGAGAGAGAGGAAGCAGACATTTGTCTTCCACCATATTCTTCTCATCTTTTCCGATGATAGATTCTTCTTCTTCTCCTCCTCCTAATTCTTAGTTCCTCCATTAGATATCCACTGAAGCCTTACAGCTCCTTTTCACTTTCTCGCTTTCACGCTGCTTTTATTTGCTCTCTCCCTCTTTCTCTCATCATCATCATCATCAGCATCACACTCAAATTTCTGTTGTACTGGAGCAAACTCGAGCGAATTCACGTACAACCCTATAGAATTTCTGTTTCCTGTTTCGGATTTCGAGGAATCTCGCTTTGGAACTTTAAGTTCCTGTTCAAGTTTCTCCCTTTTTTTTCCTTCTTTTTTTTCTGTTTCTCATATCTGTCGTCATCTTTGATTAAGTAAGGCGCTGATCTCTCAATTTGAAGCCTTTGGGTAGTCTAATTTGACACGTCCCTGTGTCTTGGTTTCTTTTACTTTTCTCGCTTGTGGGTGGCTTCAAGGATAAACCCAAAACTCTTGCTCGGATTTTTGTGATTTGTGTCCCCTTTTGTACAGGGTTTTGTTTTGGTGATTCTGACCCTTGCTGTTGAATATTAAGCTGGCTGCAATCACTCTGTTTCTTGGGGTTTGATCGGTGTGTGTTCCAAGTGGTGGATGAGTCTGTTCCACGTGCTAGGGTTTGGGGTGAAGATTGGGCAGCTCTTGTGGATGCTATGCTGCTGGTTCGTTTCCTGGTTTATTGATGGTGGAATTGAGGACAAGCCTGGTCTTCTGATTGGCTCTGTCGGTGATCCATCACCACCTGAGAAGACGAAGATGACGACGACGATGAAGAAGAAGAGCAAGCTGTGTTTCTGGAGCAAGATCTTCAAGATCCCGAGTTTCTCTCACCACTTTCTTGGCTCCGTTAGGTTCGGGAAGACGTGGTGGAGGAAGGTGGTGGTGGCGTGGGTCGTCTTCTGGGTCTTGGTGTCTTTCTGGACCTTCTGGTACTTCAGCTCTCAAGCTATGGAGAAGAGGAAAGAAACGCTGGCTAGTATGTGCGACGAGAGAGCCCGGATGCTGCAGGATCAGTTCAACGTTAGCATGAATCATGTGCAAGCCATGTCTATCTTGATCTCCACCTTCCATCACGGCAAGATTCCTTCTGCTATCGATCAGGTATTCTTTGATCGATCCTTTGATATTTCTCTCAGAGTAGTCACAGTTTGTAGCTTGTTTCATATCTTCTTGAGTACTAGTGAACTGTTTCTTAACATCAAGAAGCTTAGCGTAGAGGGCATTCTCAGAGTAGAACTTCTTGTCTTGCAATCTTTTAGGATTGTGTTATGATATGAAACTCTCGGAGTTTTGACTGATGGCTGAGATCTAGTCTTTGCTGGTAGAACTTGGTAGCTTGTTTCATATATTCTTTGAGTAGTAATGAAGAGAAATATACTAACATGAAGAAGCTTTGTGTAGAGGACATTCTCAGAGTACACTGATAGAACTTCGTTCGAGAGGCCACTCACGAGCGGGGTCGCATATGCAATGAGGGTGCTCCATTCAGAGAGGGAAGAGTTTGAGAGGCAACAAGGTTGGACTATTAGGAGGATGGATTCTCTTGAACAAAAACCAGTCCACAAGGATGATTATGACCCTGAAGCCTTGGAACCATCCCCTGTTCAAGAGGAGTATGCTCCAGTCATCTTTGCTCAGGACACGGTTTCCCATGTGGTTTCTCTCGACATGCTGTCTGGGAAAGTAAGCCCTTTTGCTTAGTTGATGGCGAAGTGGCTGTGATATAGTTTAGAGCAATTCCTTAACACTCAGTTTCTTCTTGACAGGAAGATCGTGAAAACGTATTGCGGGCCAGGAAATCAGGTAAAGGGGTTTTGACAGCTCCTTTCCCATTGATAAAGACAAATAGACTTGGAGTGATCTTGACTTTTGCTGTCTACAAGAGAGATCTCCCCTCCAATGCAACGCCGAGAGAGAGAATCGAGGCGACTAATGGGTGTGTATGTAGCATAGGCGTCTAAATAAATAATTGGAGCTTGATATCATTTTTGCTCATTGGTCTCTTTTGATGCCCCTGAAGGTATCTTGGTGGAGTGTTTGACATTGAGTCCCTGGTGGAAAATTTGCTGCACCAGCTGGCGAGCAAGCAAACGATTCTTGTCAATGTATACGATACTACCAATCACTCTCAACCAATTAGCATGTATGGTTCAAATGTGTCGGCTGATGGGTTGGAACTCATTAGTCCACTGAATTTTGGCGATCCTTTTAGAAAGCATGAAATGCGTTGCAGGTAAATTCAGAATGTCTGCTATTTTTTGGTATCCTGTTTGCAAGGATCCAGGTGCTAACATTCTGTTGTGAGCTTCTTTTTCTTCTTTGTAGATTTAAGCAGAAACCACCTTGGCCGGTTCTATCAATGGTGACATCTTTTGGAATCCTTGTGATTGCACTGCTTGTTGCACATATATTCCATGCGACCGTGAGTCGGATAAACAAAGTTGAAGAAGATTGTAATAAAATGGAGAGGCTCAAGAAAAAGGCTGAAGCAGCGGATGTTGCAAAGTCGCAGGTTCATACATCATCATCCTCACTCTATAGTATTCCACAGTATATTAAGCTAGCTTTCTATGTTAGAGGGAAGGTTTGTGATCTTAACATTGTTTTTAATTTTTACATTTTTGCAGTTCCTTGCAACTGTGTCACATGAAATCAGAACTCCAATGAATGGTGTTCTTGGTGAGTATCAAAATGGCCACTGTTCCATGAATGCACATATTTTCTCAAGAACAAACTGGACCAAATATCTTGAAATTTTGATCTCATGTTGACTTTGGTTTGGCTTTGCAGGAATGTTGCATATGCTTATGGACACAGAGCTAGATGTCACGCAACAGGATTATGTTAGGACCGCACAGGCAAGTGGCAAAGCTCTAGTCTCGCTAATAAACGAGGTTTTGGACCAAGCAAAGATTGAATCTGGAAAGCTTGAGCTTGAGGAGGTGCGTTTTGATTTGAGAGGAATATTAGATGATGTCCTCTCACTCTTCTCTGGCAAGTCACAACAAAAAGGAGTTGAGGTAACTTACAACGACATGCTCTTTATGATTTGCAAAAGCAAAGGCAAAGTAGAGGTATCAAGTTTTTCTTACTGATTTCTCGAGTGTTGCTGATGTATATGCAGTTGGCAGTATACATATCTGATCGTGTTCCTGAAATGTTGATTGGTGATCCTGGGAGGTTTCGACAAATACTCACAAATCTTATGGGTAATTCCATTAAGGTAAATTGTATTGTTGTTACATCTTTGCTAATCATTTCTTGCATCCTAGTTGACTGATAAGAGGAGCTGATTTTGTTTTGCTACAGTTCACTGAGAAAGGACACATCTTTGTAACTGTTCATTTGGTGGAGGAGCTATTAGACTCCATTGATGCAGAGACAGCATCATCATCTCCGGAAAGTACACTGAGCGGGCTTCCAGTTGCAGAACGGAAGAGGAGCTGGGAAAACTTTAAAGCTTTCAGCTCCAGTGGGCATCAGAGCTTTCCATCTGATATAAACCTAATCGTCTCAGTTGAGGATACTGGCGTAGGGATCCCTTTAGAAGCGCAGTCCCGTATCTTCACACCTTTCATGCAAGTTGGACCATCGATATCCAGGACGCATGGAGGCACAGGAATCGGTCTCAGCATAAGCAAATGTCTGGTTGGACTGATGAAAGGAGAGATTGGATTCTCGAGCACTCCCAAGGTCGGGTCGACGTTCACATTCACTGCTGTGTTCGCCAATGGTATGCACACAGCTGAAAGAAAGAGCGACCCGCAGAGCAACAACCAGCCCATGTTCTCGGAGTTTCAGGGCATGAAAGCTGTGGTTGTGGACCACAGGCCTGCCAGGGCGCAAGTCTCGTGGTACCATTTCCAGCGCCTTGGGATCCGAGTGGAAGTAGTTCCACGTGTTGACCAGGCTCTGCGGTTTATGAAGAATGGGACTACCGCTGTGAATATGATACTCATAGAGCAAGAAATATGGAATAGGGAAGCAGATGCGTTCATTAAGAAGCTACAGAAAGACCCTCTAGTCCGTTCTCCTAAGTTGATTCTGTTAGCAAACTCAATAGAGACGTCAGTGTCAGATACTTTAAGCAGCGGTGTAGATCCTCCAATGGTGATAGTGAAACCATTGAGGGCGAGTATGTTGGCAGCGACTTTACAGAGGGGGTTGGGTATTGGGAACAGGGAAACTCCTCAACACAGAGGACCTCCTGCTTTGGTTCTGAGGAATCTTCTCCTTGGCAGGAAGATATTAATCGTGGACGACAACAATGTAAACCTGAGAGTGGCAGCAGGAGCTCTGAAAAAGTATGGAGCTGACGTGGTGTGTTCAGAGAGCGGGGTAAAGGCAATCTCGTTGCTTAAGCCACCCCACGAGTTCGATGCTTGCTTCATGGACATTCAGATGCCAGAAATGGATGGGTATGTCTGATGGTTAATGGTTATACTAACTACAGTTTTTTTGTGAAAGTCTTGTATAGAAACTTGACATGTGTTGATTCCTGCAGGTTTGAGGCGACGAGGAGAATAAGGGAGATGGAAGAGGAGATGAACAAGAGAACGGACAGCAGCAAAGCAAGGTGGCATCTCCCGGTATTAGCAATGACCGCAGACGTGATTCAAGCGACGCATGAGGAATGTCTAAAGTGTGGAATGGATGGCTATGTGTCAAAACCCTTTGAAGCAGAGCAGCTCTATCGGGAAGTCTCTCGCTTCTTCAATTCACCTTCAGATACAGAGTCATGATCAAGGAACACAAATACTCGTGTCTCCTCTGCATCTTTTAAGTAGTAAGCCCCATACATATATGTCTTCCACATCTAAAAGGTTTTCTTGACTGTGAATAATGCCATTTCTTGAACTTGATTGTAGGAAAAAAAGAAAAAAACAGATTGACGATTGCAAAAGAGTGTATATAGAAAGGCTGGTATGGCCAAGGACTTAGACCCGTTTCCACTGTAAAGTTTTCTCTTTCTCTTGTCTGATTGAGACACCAAAAACTTGTGGTTTGTAGATGAGTTGCTTTGGACAGGGAAAAGAGAGCATAGTAGTATGTGTGTATCAGTATCAGTGTATGTGTGTGAATGATTTAGGATTCCTTGGTATTAGAACAGTGCAGCTTCTTCATTACTTACCCATCGTCCGAAGATAGGGAGTGGACATTACTTATATACATAGTGCTTCAGCTTGTGATATAAAGTGGAAGATAGCTTTTTACTTTGTCTTCTCTTCTTTACACTTCAAATGGTTGGTTATGTCAACGAATGTACATGTGGGATGATAATACAGGTGAAAACTTTATTTTATTTCAAGTCTGAAAGCACAAGTAAAATCGAGAATTTTGTGTTGTTGTTTTGTGTACTACTGCTACACCAAGCTTTATACGAACGTGTTACATATAAAATGCTTTACAGTAAGAAAATTACAAGTAGTTGTTGACTTTGAAACACGTCCGCGAGTGTTTTACATTTTTCAGATTGATCGACTCTTGGTCTCTGAATTTTGTCCACATCATTTCAAAGCCCAATAATAGAAATCCAATCAGCGAACGCCACGTAGATCTCACACGTCTCGGTATCCAATGATAGAATGGTGTGACGAGCGACGTACGCGGTGAGTTACATTTACCGATCCCTTTTAAGACGGATTTTGAAAAGAGCAAGACATAAGTTTGAAAACGCTAAGACAAGGAGAGAGGTTTGTTCTTCGGCTCGCAATCGTCAATTCGAATTTCCCAGCAAGTGTTTCTTCTCCGGCGTAATCATGGTAAATCCCTCGATCTTTGCCGATAACCATTGTTATGGTTTGTTTTGTCGATTGGATCATAGATTTCTTTTGCTTTTGCACCTCCGATCTGATTTAGTATGTGTGATATTGTTTGAGGATTGTATCGTCTCGTGAGCTATATATCTCAAGGATTTACTTTGTGTTTTGAAAATTGAATCATGGTGAATTTCGCATCATGCCAAAAAAAAACTGATCTCTTAGTCAATTGGAAAAAAAAAACAAATGTGGATCTGTTTTCGAAATTTGAGTAGGATTAGCTGAGTTCTTATCTGCATTGATGTTTAGTTGCATGCCCAGATCTTACCTGGCCTTAGCCCAATTTCTCTTTTGAGCGTGGTAATCGGTAGTCAAAATTGGACGTTTTTTGTTCATTCGAAATTGCTTGATCCAGAAATAATGAATGTTTTCACGATCTAATTGAGCAATGTGTAATATAATGATTATTGACTGGTTTGTTTCGGATAAATGCAAATTGCAGACAACTTCAAAGAGACTAGCAGACAGGAAGATAGAGAAGTTTGACAAGAACATATTAAAGAGAGGTTTTGTTCCTGAGACCACCACCAAGAAGGGCAAGGATTACCCTGTCGGACCCATCCTTCTCGGCTTCTTCGTCTTCGTTGTCATTGGCTCATGTGAGTATTCATTCCAGTCTCTTTACTTTATTTGGTAAAAGCTGAAATATTTGTTGAGGGCACCACCAAATATCTTCTTTTAGTTAGGCTCCGTGCTTCTTGATTATGTCGGAAGCATCCAAGTGTTGACTTTGGTTTCCATATTGTTGCCGGTTCTACATTTTCATCTCTATGTGCGTAGGATTTCCACTTTTATACATCACCAGTAGTAACGAACCATGATCTGGAATCAGAATCATTTGCTTATTTATACTAAGTGTATGTGTATGTTTATGTATTAACCTTCTAATATGCTGCTTTGTCACAGCTCTCTTCCAGATCATCAGGACGGCAACTAGCGGAGGCATGGCATAAATCAGAAGAATCAAATCCAAGCTCGAAGAAGAAGAAGCCATTTTTCAAAATGAATATATGTTCCTCTGGCTTGTTGTCTCTTTTTCTCTCCTTATACTGTAGAATGCGTCAACTTTCTGTTTACTACACATGTTATCAAGAATTTTGAGGCTCTTTTCTTAACTTATCCAACCTTTAATATTATCGTCTTTTAAGTTACTTGTCATTGTTGTTATGCATCTGTGTTCTTGCTGACTTGGTTAGTCATATGTGGTACCAATTGCAAATACGGTTTAAACTATTTCCCGCTGCGAGGCCAATTTCCTCCTGATCGGTGAAGTAAATATGAAGAGAAATTCGGACAAAATATATGAATCAAGTTAAACTGTATCGCCATCTCTTAGTGTTATCCTTAACTGGTAATTTGGTTTTTACCGCTTTATATCAGTTGGACCGTGTATATAAGTAAGAAATAGTTGGAGAAAAGGAAACACTAAGAGGTTATGATGAGTGATCATCATCATTTTTCTTTAATATATTGGTAATTGCTAAGTTAAATGGAAGTGACATGATTGATCAAAGCAAATTGATGGGATGACAAAAATGAACCCCCACGCTTTACGACTACTTTACATTCTCCGTGGAATGATTTTGAAAACTTAATTATTACACCTAAAGAAAAAGACAAACCAGGCAAATTATGCACATGTAATTAATTACATTCCTTTCTTTTGAACTTGCACATACATTCAGTGACTTTCTTGCCACAAATAATTAAACTTTTTGAAATCAAGTCATTTGCAGTCTTTTTTCCTAACCATGGCACAAAATCCAGTCTCCATTAAAGACATTCGTTTGCTAACTCTTTCTTAGCACATTGCACAGTACGATTATCTGCATATAGAATTTCATTTTTGTTTACTAGGATTTATTTGGTAGAAGAATTTTGTGATAAAAAAAAAAAAAAAAAAAAACGTACAGAAGAATAAAGTTAGGGGAATAAAAAAGGAGGGGCAAAAGAGGAAACGGAGAAGAGAAAATGGAATAATTGCGAAGAAATAATCATATGGGGCCAACTGACAAGGAAAAAGATGAAGCAAAAGAGAGAGAAAAAGACAATACACAAAGACAGAGACGAAAGAAGAAAGAAGAAAAGAAGAAAGAAGAGAATGGTTTTAAAGAGACAAGAGAGAGAGGCGGAGATGGTGGGAGGTTAAGTTTAATTTCCGAAAATTCTTCAATTTTTGTTTTGTTTTGTTTCTTCTTCTTCGCCCTCAAATCGCTGCTAATGGCTGCTTCTGCACCTGACTGCCATTGATTTCTCTCTCTCTCCCTCTCTCTCTGAACGCTCTCTCTCTCTCTATTGTCTCTTTGTCGGGGCATGGAAGAAGAGCTTGCCATGCTCAGACAGCTCATCGGCCAGCTTCAAGAGCTCTTGCACAACCGCTCTCCTCCTCCTCCTTCACCTCACTCCTCCTCTTCTCCCTCCTTCTTAGTCCTCCACAACCCTCACTATCAGAACCGGTGAGTCTCTCTCTCTCTCTCTCTGGCTAGATCTATTCGCAGGTGCTTTCAATTCCATTTTGCAAAATTGGGGCAATTTGCAAACTTGTAATGTGTTTCGTTCAGGTCTTTTTCCGATTGCTCCTTAGAATCATGATGCGATCTCTCTCCCTGTTTATTCCTTTTGCTTTTAAAATTAGCTGAAAGAGAAAATTGATTCCGATAATCGTCACTTCAAGGCATCTTTTTGCCAATTTGATTATAAAAACTGCAAGTCATATTATTCAATTCCGCCCCCAAATCCTTCCTCTAGCCTGTGTCATTTCATCGAATCTGCTGGTGATTACTGTGAATTCTGACTTGAGGCCTTCCCTTTGTGTATGTTTTATTTCAATGCTAGAAACATTTAACTGTATTTGTTTCTTTATCACTTTTCTTGAATTAAGTAGAAACATGTTTAGTGTTTTTCCAGTGCTTGGACCAGAGAAAGGTTTATTCTGACTTGTCTCTTTTTTTGCTCTGGTGGTACATGTATTTTGAGGGCAAGTCTGTAATCATTTCATTCTATAGAATAAGGATAAGGCGTCTTTTTGTCCTGACACATATTTCTCTCTGTAATATCAGATGGTGTTTGCCCTGTATTGAGGAAACCTCTGGTGATGATTGTTGTGACATAGTAATGGCTGCTGGAAAGAGGCCTAAGATCTTCAACATGTTAGAAACCGTCAAGCAACAACAACCTCTCAAGCGATCTCGAAAACAACAACAACGGAACCAAGAAAACGATGGCATTACTGGAAACATGGATCAAGAAATCTGGCAAGACTTTCCACAAGATCTCTTCGAAGCCGTCGTCTCCAGATTACCAATCGCTACATTCTTCCAGTTCCGAGCGGTTTGCCGCAACTGGAACGCTCTCATCGACTCAGACAGCTTCTCCCGATGCTTCACCGAGCTTCCACAAACCATCCCATGGTTCTACACCATAACACACGAGAACGTAAACTCGGGACAAGTCTACGACCCTTGTTCGAAGAAATGGCACCACCCCATCATCCCTGCACTGCCCAAGAAGAGTATAGTTCTGCCAATGGCTTCCGCGGGAGGTCTTGTCTGCTTCCTCGACATTGGTCACCGTAACTTCTACGTGAGCAACCCGTTGACCAAGTCTTTCAGAGAACTGCCCGCTAGGTCGTTTAAGGTCTGGTCTCGTGTTGCGGTAGGGATGACACTGAACGGAAGTCATGGATACAAGGTTCTGTGGGTTGGGTGTGAAGGAGAGTACGAAGTGTATGATTCTTTAAGAAACGTGTGGACCAAACGTGGGACCATCCCGTCGAGCATAAAGCTTCCGGTGCTGCTCAACTTCAAGTCGCAGCCGGTGGCGATAGGGAGCACGCTCTACTTCATGTTGACAGACCCGGAAGGGATATTGTCGTACGACATGGTGTCAGGGAAGTGGAAGCAGTCGATCATACCGGGGCCACCGCACCTGAGTGATCACACGCTGGCGGAGTGCGGAGAGCGGTTGCTGCTGGTGGGTCTTGTGAGCAAGAACGCTGCCACGTGCGTGTGCATATGGGAGCTGCAGAAGATGACGCTCTTGTGGAAGGAGGTTGACAGAATGCCAAACATATGGTGCTTGGAGTTTTACGGAAAGCACATTAGGATGAATTGTCTGGGCAACAAGGCTTGTCTGGTTTTCTTGTCCTTGAGGTCCAGACAGATGAATCGTCTGGTTACCTACAACGCTGTTACTAGGGAATGGAGCAAGGTCCCTGGCTGCACCGTTCCTCGTGGCAGGAAACGGCTTTGGATCGCTTGCGGGACTGCGTTTCATCCCTCTCCTACGGCTAGGGCTTGAGATAAAATATTTCTTCAGTTTCACGCGGTTGGTTTGTTGTTTCTCTTGTTTGATTTTGGTTTTTGTTTCTTTCTTTCGGGACTGTAATATACAAATACATTTGTGTTGTAATAAAGATACTTAGCTTGTGTGAGTGGAAACTGTTCAACTCTTCTTGTGTTTGCCATTTTGGTGTCTGTGTGTGGAAGAAGAAGAGAACAAAATGCATAACAGATTAACTTAAACGTTGGATATAATTAACTTAAAGAAAATATTCGTGATAACATTAATTAACATGTAGTAAACAGAAAGTTGGCGCATTCTACAGTGTAAGGAGAGAAAAAAAGAGACAAGCAAGAGGAAGAGATGCTTCTTCTTCTTCGAGCTTGAATTTGATTCTTCTTATTTATGCCATGCCTCCGCTAGTTGCCGTCCTGATGATTTGGAAGAGAGCTGTGACAAAGCATATACAAGGTTAATAAATATATAAACATACACATGCACTTTGTATAATCATTTGATTCTGATTGCAGATTATGGTTCGGTGACGTATAAAACAGAAAACGTAGAAACCAACACCAATTTGGAACCAAAGTCTGCAGTTGATTGCTTCCGACATAATCAAGAAGCACGAAGCCTAACTAATTTGGTGCCCTAACCATAGAGCAACTTTAACTACCTAAAGTTAAGAGACTAGAAGTAGAAGTGTGTTACTCACATGAGCCAATGACAACGAAGACGAAGAAGCCGAGAAGGATGGGTCCAACAGGGTAATCCTTGCCCTTCTTGGTGGTGGTCTCAGGAACAAAACCTCTCTTTAATATGTTCTTGTCAAACTTCTCTATCTTCCTGTCTGCTAGTCTCTTTGAAGTTGTCTGCAATTTGCAATTATCAAATCAATCCCAGTCAACAAAAGATCAAATTTGGGTGCCGATTCATGTATTTATGCACACAAAATTAAAACATTTGGGCATGCATCTAAATCAAGCAACAATACACATAATGCAGATAAGAACTCAGCTAATCAGACTCAAATTCGAATACAGATC
Source organism: Microthlaspi erraticum (assembly GCA_902728155.2). NCBI lineage: Eukaryota > Viridiplantae > Streptophyta > Magnoliopsida > Brassicales > Brassicaceae > Microthlaspi > Microthlaspi erraticum. The sequence goes on along the minus strand of CACVBM020001147.1, from coordinate 51,020 downwards.
CACATTTGTCATGATTTCGGTTTTATCTATTCTAATTGATTAGTTATTAGTTAAGAGATCAATTTTTTTGCAGGATGCAAAATTTCCCATGAATCGATATTAAATCACAGAGTAAATCCTTGATTTATAGCTCATGAGATGATAAAATCCTCAAAAAGACCCCACATACTAATCAGATCCAATCGGAAAAAAAAGCCATACCATGATTACGCCGGAGGAGAGAAACGCTTGATGGGAATTGAAATGACGATCGCGAGCCGAATAACAGTTTTTCCTATTTTCCAACTTTGTCTTCCCCGTTTCAATCTCTGTGTTTCACCACCTAAAAAGGGACCAGTCTTGCTATTCTCACAACGTGCACCGTCACAGCCAAACTCTGATTGGGTAGAGAGACGTGCAGTGTCTATGTGGTCGTATATTATTGGATTGTTATTTAGGATTTTAAAGCCTTGAGAAAGCTCGAGAGTCGAGACTAATTGGACAAAAATCAGACGTGTCACGTCAAATACTGAAAATATCGCGGACGTGTTTAAAAGTCAAAGCACGATTATTTTTGGGTCTCAACTCTCAATTTCCAAATAACGATTTTAGATTTTCTACATGCAACCTAAAATCTTAGGGCACCTCCATCATTGATATTAGATAGATTTTATACAATATTTTGTTGTATATGATTAGATGGATGGATATAGAAAACTTCATCTTCTAGATTCTTTGGCTAGAATATTATAGTTGGAACTAATACTAAGAGCCAAATCGATATCGATATAGATATCCTCACACCTATTAGGAGGAAATGGAAAAATGAGTAGCTCAAATGTTGGAAGCAGAAACAATCTGACCAAACAAAAGCCCATTCTTGAGTCTTGTTTTGCTGGTTAAAAAGAAGGATGGAAGGTGGAGGTTTTGTATAGCCTACAGAGCTTTAAACAAAGTCAATATACCGGATAAATTTCTAATACCACTAATTGATAAATTTCTAGAAGTGTTTTCAAAATTGGATTTACGAACTGGATATCACCAGATTCGGATGATGGATGCAAATATAGAAAAAACAACATTTAGAACAACAAATGGTTACTATGAATTTTTGGTGATGCCATTTGGGTTGACAAATGTTCATGCAACTTTTTAAGCATTGATGAATGAATTATTTAGACCATTCTTGTGAAGTTTTGTGCTAGTATTTTTTGATGATATACTAGTATTCAGCTCCAGCATAGCATAGCAGATTGAGGCATTTAACTATAGTTTTGGAGATTTTTGAAGAGAATTTACTTAATCAGATGGAATACCAATGAGAGATGAATCTTGTGAACCGAGAACATTAATCAGTCTATGAATATCACTCTAAAAATGGATTTTTCATTCCCTATTTTGATTTTAAGGAATGATGAAATACAACATTTAAAGATTTTTCTAAATATCCAATAGAAATTGCAGCTTTGGTTCAAATGTTGGAATATCAAATTTGGAGAATTATATAACGGTAAATCTCATTCCTTAAGAACGGGAGTTTCGTTAATGTATGCATATTTTGTAAACACAAAATTTGGATGATTTTTTTCTTTTCAGAAGCATACATATATTTTCTAGAAGAAAAAAAACAAATATTAGATTATTAGTATTTTAAGTTGTTTATCAATCCAACGAATCTTCTTTAAAGCAATGGAAATCCTAGTTTCTCTCGAGAGCGGCGGCGACCTTAAAGTCTCAATCGGCAGGAAATCTTGAAGCTTCCTTAAGCTAGATCCTCTACCGTAGTTACCACATCTCACCTCGACTACTAGATCCGCCACCTCTCTCTCTCGAAATCTACTCCTTCTCTCAAAATCTCACCAGATCTACGCTCTCCAAAGACAGATCTAGAGATCGGATAAACAACAACGGAGGCCACAACACAGCAAACGACCCTGCGAAGCTAAAAGTCTCACCTGAGACTGCTCAAGACTTCCACTTGGAAGGTCTTACGAAAGTTCAGTCTCCAATGGCGAACTACAAAGGAAAAAACATAGTTATGGAGGACGACGATGAACCGATTCAGCTACCAGAGCAAGACAATCTCAATCTCATCCAGGAGTATGGATTGTCGCTCATTGGAAGGGTTCTAAATCCCAAGAAACAAGATGTCGAAAAGCTGATTGGCTTTATGCCTCAACATTGGGGCTTAGAAGACAGAATCACCGCCATGGATCTGGGTAAAGGAACTTTCTTTTCAACTTTGAAACAGAGGAGGACTTACAGACAGTCCTAGAGCTAGGACCGTTCCACTACAATTTTTGGATGTTTGTCCTAGTCCGATGGGAACCTATAGTTCATGATGATTACCCATGGGAGATGACCTTCTGGACACAGCTCTCGGGTATTCCACTACATCTATGGACCGAGACCAACCTCAGGAGCATTGGAGACAAGCTGGGGCACATCCATGAAGTCAATGTGGATGAAGGCAAACTACTACTCTCCATTGACAGTAGAAAGCCCCTGAAATTCACAAGAAAGATCCGATGCCATAACGGAGACGAAGCTACAATACAGATCAAGTACGACAGGCTGTTCAAATTCTGCTCACATTGTGGATTCATGACACATGAGGTCCAGTCTTGTCCTATTAAGGAAGAAGAAATCAATGCTCAGAGACAGTCTACCCGCCAAGGAATTTTCTCTCGACTTCAAGCTGGACCGAGCCAGACCAATACACACAGCGAACGCCATCTGGAACGTCAAGAAGAACGCCACAGTGAACGCAACAAAGGAACGCCAAGGTCAAGCTACAATGAAGAGGAACGAATCCCTAACAGAAACATGTTGGTGCGACAGGCAAACCGAAGCTCCTCATACCCCAAGGACAATGGACGACGGGAGGAGTTAGTCCACAGATCGAGACACTCTTCAAGAGAGAATCGGGGAGGCACCTCTTACCATAGAGAGTCAAACCACAGGGGTACATATCCCAAGGATAACCGCTTGTCACACGGAGTTCCTTACCGTCGTAAGGAACAAGAAGACCATCGATCCTCGTGGATCAAACGCAATCAAACAAGACCAGAGGAAAACCGTGAAGGGATAATCAAGGAAGGACATCAGATCGAGGAAAAAAGGCCAGGAACAGATAAGGAACCCCAAGGAGAAAAGGCACAACCTCTTAAGAGCCACCTTTCCAAAGCGCCACCCATCGTGAATGAACCAACCAGAAAAGATGGAATCTCAGAGGAAGTCCAATCTCACCTTTGTGAGGCAGGAAGAAACATAACCTTACAAACAGACAAAGAGGTCACCCACATCATACCACCTGATGAGAACCAGTTTCCTTCTCTTATGGAGGAAGACCAAAACCCAAAATCGTCAAATGATGACATCATGATTGGAGCTCTCCAAGATGAGGAAAATGACGAGCAAGGAGTGAACGAGGAAAATGGAGATAATGAAGACTTGTTGGATGATGATTTTCTAGGAGAAGACTTAGAGTGGATGGAATCTGAGAAGAGGCAATCTGAGGAAAAGCAATCATCCAACGCTCCGAGTGGCTCACATGAGGACAGCCTCAACGAGACCATCACAGCCTTCAAAGCCAAAGTAAAGTCTAAAGGGCAAAGGAACCAAGAGAGCACAAGGAATCTCAAAAAGCGGCAACCACAAAGAAGCTTCCTAGGAACCTATTCCCGTCAGGCAGCCTCGCGAAGAAGGCAGGAATCCTCCGTCGAGGGTCTCCACGTAAACGCAGCATCCCAAACAACACATCAACCTCAGCCCCCAAGGAGGTACCTCCCTTGAGTGTCCTCTACCCCTCTAGTAAGACGTCTAAAGCCCCCAAAAGCTCTATTGCTCAAGAAGTTGGTTTGGTGGTTTCCCAGAAACCACCCAGTCCACATCCATGAGGACGCTCAGTTGGAACTGTCGAGGGATTGGGAATGACCTCACAGTTCGACGCCTAGAGGAGATGCACAAAAAGTATCATCCTGGTTTAATATTCCTATCAGAGACGAAGAATAAGAAATCTGTGCTCCAAGGCATTCAAGTTGATTTAGGTTATGATAGTCTGTTTACCGTAGAGCCTCATGGCCTAAGCGGTGGTTTAGCTTTACTATGTATGGATGAATTCCAAGTTAATGTTATATTCTCAAACAATCGTATGATTGATGTAGAAGCAGTTATTGATGGAAATAAAGTGTTCATGACCTTTGTTTATGGTGACCCTGTCCAAGACCAAAGAGAACTCGTATGGGAACGTCTTACGCGTTTCGCAGTTAATCGCAATGGACCATGGTTCATGATAGGAGATTTCAATGAAATTTGTGGACACCATGAGAAACAAGGAGGTAGAACAAGACCCGACGCATCGTTCCTTCCTTTCAATCAAATGATACATGATTGCGGAATGTTAGAATTTCCTTGCTCAGGAAACCAACTCTCATGGGTTGGAAGAAGAGGACGCACACTTGTGCGATGCCGACTCGACCGGGCATTAGGAAACGAAGACTGGCACGAAAGTTTCCCGCATTCAAATGTTCAGTACTTAAGATTATGGGGCTCAGATCATCGGCCAGTACTTGCTAACATTCTCAGCAAACCTATACGACGGAGAAAATCTTTCCGGTTTGATAGGAGATGGCTGGACAGAGAAGAAATCTCAGCGGTGGTCCAAGATGGATGGTCGTCCTCTCTCCCACCTGACGCTAACTTAATGACCAGAATCTCAAGTGTAAGGAAAGCTCTCGGAAGGTGGCGGAGCCAAAATGATCTCAATGCAGAAAAGCATATAACAGAACTTAAGGATAAGCTTGATTCCTTGTACAGTGACGGGAATGCCACCACTGAAGAGATTTCAGAGGCAACGAAGGAGCTACATGAAGCTTTGAGATCAGAAGAACTATTCTGGAAACAGAAAAGCAGAGTGCTGTGGCTACGAGAAGGAGACCGAAACTCAAAATTTTTTCACGCCGCAACAAAACAAAGAAGAGCAAGAAACCGTATCACTAGTTTGATTGATGAACAAGGCCAGAGAGAAGAAAATGAAGAAGGAATTGTAGCCATTGCTACAAGATATTTCCGTGGTCTTTTCGAAACATCAAATCCAGTAGAGATCGAGGCAACACTTGACAAGGTTAAAATTGTCATCACCGACAACATGAACGAGACTCTTACAAAACCGGTGACAGAAAATGAAGTCAAGGATGCTCTCTTTGCAATGCATCCAGAGAAGGCACCGGGTCCAGACGGCATGACCGCACTGTTCTATCAGAAGTTCTGGGACATCCTTAAACAAGACATCACCCGTATGGTGAATGAGTTTTTGGCGGAAGGTACCATTGTACCGGGAATCAATGAGACGAACATTTGTCTCATACCCAAGAAGGAGAAACCTCAAGAAATGAGTCAATTTAGACCAATAAGCTTATGTAACGTAAGTTACAAGATCATATCGAAACTATTGTGCCAACGTCTAAAAAGGATACTCCCCAAGTTCATCTCAGAGACCCAATCGGCCTTCGTCGCGGGAAGACAAATTACAGATAATATCTTGATCGCACAAGAATTATTCCATGCACTGAGGACAAATCCCGGAGGAAGAAATAAGAGAATGGCAATAAAAACCGACATGAGTAAAGCTTATGATCGAGTTGAATGGGATTTCATTGAGGCTGTTATGAGGAAGATGGGATTTGCAGAGACATGGATTAGATGGATAATGAGATGCATTACATCAGTGTCGTATCATGTGCTCATCAACGGACAGCCCCGAGGTAACATTATACCAAAACGAGGACTGAGACAAGGAGATCCTCTGTCTCCTTTTATCTTCATTATATGCACGGAAGTACTCATAGCCCTGCTAAACGAGGCGGAAAACGGAAGTAAGATAACTGGAATGCGAGTGGCACGTGCCAGTCCACCGGTATCTCACCTTCTTTTCGCCGACGATAGCCTGTTCTTTTGCAAGGCGGAGCCCCGTGAATGCAGTGAAGTTCTCTCCATCCTACATAAGTATGGTAAAGCCTCAGGACAACGCATAAACTTTGAAAAATCCTCACTGCTCTTTGGCAAGAGGGTTCCCGGATCTACTAAAACACACATCAAATCTATAACCGGAATCCAAAACGAAGGGGGAATGGGGACCTATCTAGGAATCCCAGAAGACATTAGTGGATCAAAATGTAAACTCTTTGCGTATATCAAGGAGCGCCTCCAAAACAGAGTAAATGGATGGAGATCAAAATGGCTTTCTAAAGGAGGGAAGGAGATTTTGATAAAATCAGTAGCACTGGCACTTCCAACCTACGTCATGTCCAGCTTTCTACTCCCGTTGGAGGTATGCGATCAGCTCACAAGTGCGATAGCAAGATTCTGGTGGAGCTCTGACGCAGAAAGAAGAGGAATTCATTGGGCAACTTGGGATAAAATGTGCATATCAAAAGAGGAGGGTGGAACAGGTTTCAGAGACATCCATGACTTTAATCTAGCCCTGTTAGCAAAGCAATTATGGAGACTCTTACGGTTTCCGGACTCCTTGTTGGCAAGAGTCTTGCGAGGAAAATACTTCCCTTACAGCACACCACTTAGAGCTGGCCACACTGACTCTCCGTCGTACGGATGGAGAAGTATTCTAGCGGCTAGACCATTGCTAACAATGGGAATCCTGCAGAAAGTTCACTCTGGACTCAATACTAGAGCTTGGGAGGATCCTTGGATCCCAACTATCCCAGCTAGACATGCAAATCCAAGGATCCCAGTTGTCCATCCTAGAATGACCGTTAGCGACTTCATAAACAGAGAGATAAAGGCATGGAATGTAGAGATGTTAGAAGAATATATGGAGCCAGAGGACATTCCCCTGATACGAAGTATAGCCATCAACAAGACTTTCCACATGGATAGCTTTAGTTGGGGCTATACTAAGAGCGGTCTCTATACAGTAAAATCAGGGTATTGGGTGGCAAAAAATTTACTCAATCCAGCAGAAGAAACATGTTCGGAACCAAGTATCCGACCTTTACAAGTTCAAGCTTGGAAGAGCAAGGCCCCTTACAAGATTAAGCACCTCTTATGGCAAATCATTTCAGGTTACTTAGCGGTTACTAAAAACCTCAATCACAGAGGGATGAGATGTGATAATCACTGCCCTCGCTGCGGAGCTCCTGAAGAAACGATTAACCACGCCATATTTGAATGTCCACCAGCTCTTCAAACGTGGGCCCTTGCCCCCATTCTTACGCCACCAAGCTTATTTCCCTCGTCTGGGATATACACGAACATGGACTATCTATTCTGGAGAAGACCTAACATGGATAATGCTGAGGATGATTGTGATCCCTTTCCATGGATCATATGGTTCATATGGAAAGCCCGCAATGAGAAACTCTTCCGTGGAATCAACAGAGACCCATTAGGGACTGTTCGCCATGCAGTAGCTGAATGTCGAGCTTGGCACCAAGCCAATTCTAAAGCTCCACTTCTTTCAACGACGGGAACCCAAGCCATACGCTTGAGAGATGTATGTATTGTCGATGGCTCTTGGCACCGAGAACAAGCCCACAGCGGAGCTGGATGGATTTGGATAGATCCAGATGGAACTCAACGCTTACTAGGCATCCATAACCAACCACGACGCATCTCCCCTCTTCATGCAGAATTAGAAGCATTAATGTGGGCTATGGAATGTGCAGCGCAGTATACCAACGTTCAAGCCTTTGCAACTGACTGCCAAGACGTCTTAAAGATGATCGAGAAACCAGAGGACTGGCCAAAGTTCTCAACGGAGTTGCAGGAGTTCAGTAGTCTACGAAAACTTTTCTCCTCCTTCTCTATTTCGTATCTCCCTCGTGCTTCAACTAGTAAAGCTGATCATCTGGCTAAGCTTGCTAGGTTGTACCCTAGGTCCTTATCTTTTGTTGGTTATTCTGTTCCGGGGTGGGTAACCACACCAACTCGAGTTTGAGTAATAGAATAGCCGTTTGTCGTCAAAAAAAAAAAAAAAAAAAAAAAAAAAAAAGAGTCTAGAATTTTAGTTTTTTCTCCAACTCATATACGAATTATAACTATGGAAAAAATAAAAATTATGATTTTTAAAAAATTGGTATGATCTGGTAACAAAATGATATTTCATATTTTCGGATTTTTAATGTTTTTTTTAGTTATACACAGATAGAACCTAATTTTGTGTTTAGTCTAAATGGAATCCAGTCTTGAATGCTATTCTCTAAGTTCATAGAGCATTGATCATCAAGTTTAATTTCCCAAATTTTCTTAGATTACACACATACTGAGAAAACTCAAGATGTTCTTAATCTGTCTGTTTGAAACTTCAACAATTCAACCTAACTACTGATTTGAGGATAATATGGAATACATAAAATAATTTTTTGATTATCAAACTGAATACTATGGAAGTATGGAATATAATCTTGTAAAGTTATACCATTGTTTTCGAAAATCTAATTATACTATCAGATAGATTTTCAAAAATTTCCCAAAAGAAGAACTATTTAGAAATGGAATTCAATTGTTGAAATGAGAATAATGAGGATAACTAATATAGTTTCTCAATCTCGTTGACGTTGAAATGAGGATAACTAATATTATAATAATGAGGATAACTATTTGAAATGAAGAATACAAGAAACACTGACGTTACCAACCCACATGATCAAGTTTACTCTTAACAGCAGCAAACTCGATTGAGTCAAGTCCCTCAACATGGCTATGGTCCTAAAAACAACTACCAAGACCTTCAAGGGACTTTTCCTAGTCAGCAAATGTACATACCACCTGGCTTTCCCCACCAACCACCCCAGCATGCGCCTACACCTGAACATGAGCTCAAGGCCATGTTGAAACAGTTGCTCCAAGGGCAAGCATATGGTGTTGTGAAAACAAGCAAGAAGTTGGCTGATATCAACTCCAAGATTGAGAACCTAACACTACAAGAAAACCATGGAATTTCCAACAAAAGTTTCGACAACCAAAATTATGGGAAAATTTCTAACCAATATCTCACAACTTTCAGTCGTAAATTATATTCGTTGGAAACATATCACAAATTTCCAACAAATATTAAGGGTTAGAATCATGTCGCAAGGTTTGTAGGAAACGTGTTGGTAATTTCCAACGAAATTACCATCGTCACAAATTACTTACGACGATGGTATTGTCAGAAATTATCAACGATAAATTCGTCGGAAACCCGTAGCTATTTATGTATTTGTTTCCAACCAGTTTACGATGACTCCGCGATTTGTTCCAACGATATTTCATCAACTGACGAATCGTTACTGTCGACTTTCCGACGACTAGTTGGATCGTTTCCAACAATTCTGCAATGAAACATCAAACCAATTCCAACGTCTTTGCAACGATATATCAAACCAATTCGAACGTTTTTGGGACGAAACATCAAGCCGATTCCAACGATTTTGCGACGACGCATCAAACCAATTTCATTCGTTTTTGCGACAAAACATCAAACCGACTCCAACAATTTGGCGACGAAACATGGGCCCAATTCCAACGATTTTAACTTCGAGCTGTTTCCAACAAATTTGCGACAAAACTTTTGTTGGAAAATTTAGGTATAAGAAAATCAGAATTGATTTTGCGAAAAAACATAAGGAGAAGTGGAGAAATCGTTTTCTATGGCTTCCAATAAACACATGAATCGTGATTGGATGTACAACCATGTAGATGAAGCTGCCGGAGAGTTGACAAAGGATTATAAGCAAAGGTTTACTGAATTTATGTGTTTTGCTACAAATCAAGAAATTCCATTGGAGTAGGGTAAAATGTTGTATATTCGTCAAGTTATATTCATAAGCCACCAGATTATTGTTGTTAAAAAAAAATAAAAATAAAAAAAAGCCACCCAGATTATTTATTTTTCTTACCAAATTTATAAAGTCTTAGAGCTCGGTTTTCAGATTAGATTAAATTTCAAGTTGAGTCTTGCGATATGTATATATTTTTTTGACACGAATTGAAACATTTGTTTTATATAAACTGAAATATTTTATAGTAAAACCGTTATTAGGTTTTTAAGAAACCGTAAACATTGTAATACAAAAAGAACTACAGCAATTTCGTTAATGATAAAATCCGAACAAGAGCCTAAATTAAGTACAGTAATTCATCATTTTCACCGCCATTTTGTTGTGTATGAGTATGATTTTTGTTTATTTTATTAAACAATCAAATCGGTTTAAATAAGCTAAAAAGGCACGAAAATATGTGTTCTCTGTCAGGAAAATACATATTGTTTGAGCAGAAAACTATAATCAAAGCAAAAGGAGTAAAGCGAAAAAAAAGAAAGCAAAGCAAAACAGGAAGGAAAAGGCGAAATAGACAAAGGAAGAAGAAATAGAAAGGACTCCTGAGCAGAAGAACGATTTCCTCAAGGCGATGATTATGTTGTCTTGTCTCCCTCACTGTCGCTTTTAAGTCAAACCACTCTTTCTCCGATCGGTGACCTCCGGAGACTTCTTCCGCCGTACTTCTCTGTTTTCTTACTTGAGGTGTCCTTTCTTCTCTTACTCCCCCCATCCCCATATTCCGGGAAAACTTTTTCCCTCCTGAGATTTGGGTTTCTTACTCGTTTGTTTTCTTTAAATTGATCTTTAAATTATGCCTCTGGTCCTTAAGTGAGAGATCGATGAATCAATGAATTAGTTATTTCATGGTGAGTAGTAGCAATTTCACGTTTATTGTATTATTCTTCTTCTTCTTCTTAGCTTTGTTTGCTTCTCCGTTCCCATTTCCATGACGTCGGTGGTTTTAGTTTTACTAGGCGAATTTGATTGTAACATTGATATCTTTTTTATTTTTTATTTTTACCAAATCAGTTGTTAGATGAAATTTATTGGTTTCAGGGACCACTTTCTTTGAATGAAAACCTTATAGCTTGGGGACCTTGATTGGGATCGAAACCTAACTTGTTGTCCCATTTTTATAGTTCAATCTTTATAGGTGCAGATAGATATACCCTCAAGACTCTGAGAGCTTGGTGCCGTTTTCTTTGACAAGGTTATATTCATTTCAAATAAGTAAATTTTTGTAGACCCTGCGGTAAGATTTGAGCATTGAGGTTTAGTTTGGAATCTTGTGAGGGGAAAGTTTTCAATTACGATGGCTATATGACTTATGACTTGTTTACATCGTGTTTTCTTGAGGAATCTGTGGGGGCCAGTTGAGTAAATGCCACTAGGTTTTTGTGTGATGGAGAGCACAAGAGGGAGCTAAGAAAAGGAACACCCTTTCTCTTTGCCCTTTTTGCTGGTCTGGCTGAAACATAGAAACCTTTTCCTCTTAATCATAAAAACAAAAAAGTCTTGTGTAAGCAAAAAGCTGATGAGCAGTGTGTGGTAGCTTGAAACTCATAAGCTTGTTTTTCTTCTTTCTTCTTGTATTGATAGTTGATACTTGAAGGTAGCTGAAATACAGATTTGTCTAGTCTTTTCTTGTTTGATTTTTCAGTTTGTTGATCAAAACTTGTGTGGCTGTTGTTGCAGGATTTGTTTCTCTGGCGTTGGTGGTAGGTCTATGAAATCTATCCGCATCTTGAATGGACTGCAACATGAGATCTCCGTTGCCGTGGGACTGGGAGAATTTGATCATGTCCAATCCGTCAAAGACCGAGAATGACAAGAAGCAGCTCTCTACTGAGTGGGAGATTGAGCGTGGTGAAGGAATTGAATCTATAGTTCCATATTTCTCAAGCTTTGAGAGAGTCAAAACTGGCTCCGCCACCAGTTTCTGGCACACTGCTGCTGCATCGAAAAGCTCACAGTCGACCTCTATCAACTCATCATCTCCCACAGTCAAGCGGTTCAAGCTTGGACCAGAAAGCTCCCCTGGAGGAGATTCTTGCAGCAACTTGGATTTTGTCAAGGACAAGGCATCCACAACTCTTGAGGTATCTGTTGCCTCTGCTGAGTCAGATCTTTGTTTGAAACTAGGAAAGCGGACATACTCTGAAGAACTTTGGGGCAGAAACAACAATGACATCTCCCCCGTTTCTACGAAGCTGTTGACTCCATCTGTTGTTGCTCGGAAGAAATCCAAATCGTGTGGTCAGAGCATGCAAGTCCCTCGTTGCCAGATCGATGGATGTGAACTTGATCTCTCATCTGCCAAGGACTATCACCGTAAGCACAGAGTCTGTGAAAACCATTCAAAGTTCCCAAAAGTCTTTGTGAATGGCCTTGAACGTCGTTTCTGTCAACAGTGTAGCAGGTAAAGACACCATGATTATAGTTTAGAGCGGTGGTTATGTTCTTGAAGTCGTTTAATTCTTAAGTTTTGTTCAGTTTTACGGTAGGGGAAGTGATCTCTTTTCTAAACTTTTAGGCTCCATGCCGTCTCTGAATTTGATGAGAAGAAAAGAAGCTGCCGCAAACGTCTGTCTCATCATAATGCAAGGCGTCGCAAGCCACAAGGAATGTTTCCACTGAATCCAGAGAGGGTGTACGGTAAGAACCTACACCCCCAACTTTGATATTCTATCTGTATGTTGTTCTGTTTGTCTATAATGTGGAATGTTTACTCGTGCAGATCGAAGACAGCATACAAGTATGTTGTGGAACGGCTTGTCCCTTAACACGAGATCTGAAGAAAAGTATGCGTGGGATACCACTTATGAAACAAAGCCTGAAAGCGGCTTTACTCTGAGCTTCCAGAGAGGTAATGGCTCCGAGGAGCAGTTGTTTGCTGGTAGCAGCCGCTCTTTCTCTGCGTTTCAAACCTCTGGCGGGTTCTCGGCAGGGAAGCCCAAGTTTCAACTTCATGGCGAAGGTTGGTATCTGCACTTGTTCACTGGTCCCTTTATTACATGGATGGAGTAGATTTATCTGTTGTGTTTTTGTTGTGGTAGGTGTGGGAGAATACTCAGGAGTCCACCATGAATCTCAAGAATACCACCGTGCTCTCTCTCTTCTGTCAACCTCTTCGGATCCTCTGGTGCAACCGCATGGGCAGCCACTTTCTCTACTCTTTTCGTATGATAGTGTACCAAAATAGATTTGAGTAAGTATTGTGAAATTTGTATAACCGGTTTAGGTTAAGTTTGTGGATACTAAATCCAAACTTATCAAGACAGCTTCATTATGGATGATAATGTATGCCAATGTTTCTGTTGCTTTCTTATCTCTATCCGTGTTTCAGACTTTCAGACACTAGTAGCAAAGTCATTGTCAACACAACTCTAAACAGTGAATATATGTACTGTACCTCGTATAGACTTTGCAATGTATCTCTGTCTTTATAAAAGACTGCTGGAATTCGCTTTATTTATCAAAATCTTCAGGTTATTTGCAATTCCAGCACAATTATCTTTAGAAGTCAGTTCTTAGTCTTACTTCTTATAATCTAAGTGCGACACATTTGGAAACATAAATCTTTGAAGAGAGAATGATCAGGTTTGTCCCGAGATCCATCATTTATTGAAATGTGGTTGCCTCCAAAACCCACACATCTAACTTTTTTGAAAATAAAAACAGAGCTTGTCTTCACTATTCAAACAAGTTTAAGAATCTTAAGAGTAACAACGTTTGAGATACAACGGCAATCTAGGAAGAAATGGACATAATATGTTTGGAAAAGTAATAGAGAACCAGAGCTAACCGAGTAACTGGTTTAGCTTGAGCAATGAACAACATTACACACAGTTTTATTTTACAGAAACTCCATCGGATGCAACCTGACTTATAATGGAGTGACTTGACATTCCTTACTCAATTCATATGAAATGAGTAGGGAAAGTGCCAAATATCGGCTGTGGGGGATCGTGTTTGGTCCCACGTGAATCCGGAGACGTTGACAGAAGAGAGAGAGCACTGTAGAAATCTTGCGATTCATGGAGGCCTCCTGAGTATTCTCCTACACCTGCCATATCATATACATTACTCACAGAGATTTACAAACACAAAAGAAGACCAGTAAAGAAGTGAGACTATCATCAAACCTTTGCCAGGAAGTTGAAAATTAGACTTCCCTGCTGAGAACCCGCCAGAGGTTTGGAACGCAGACAAAGAGCGGCTGCTACTAGCAAGCAACTGCTCCTCGGAGCCATTACCTCTCTGGAAGCTCAGAGTAAAACTGCTTTCCGGCTGTGTAGGCTTTGTTTCATAAGTGGTATCCCACGCATATTTTTCCTCAGATCTCGTGTTCAGGGACAACCCATTCCATAGCATACTTGTATGCTGTCTTCGATCTGCATGAGTAAACATTTCACATAAGATTTCAGTGAATTTTCAAGTTGTGTTTGTGAGATAGAGAGATCAAACAGATCAAATGGTAGTGTAGGTTCTTACCGTACACCCTCTCTGGATTCAATGGAAACACTCCTTGTGGCTTGCGACGCCTCGCATTATGATGAGACAGACGTTTACGGCAGCTTCTTTTCTTCTCATCAAATTCCGAGACGGCATGGAACCTCAACATTAGAAAAAGAAAATCAGTTCTCTAGCGTATAATGTTAGGACATTGTAAAAATTAGTTTCTTGACGACTAAACTGACTTATACAGCAAAGAGAATGCAGCTAACGAACAAAAAGAGGCCATAGATCATGGTCTTACCTGCTACACTGTTGGCAGAATCGACGCTCGAGGCCATTCACAAAAACTTTAGGGCACTTTGAATGGTTTTCGCAGACTCTATGCTTACGATGATAGTCCTTAGCAGATGTGAGATCAAGCTCACATCCATCAATTTGGCAACGGGGGACTTGCATGCTCTGACCGCAAGATTTGGATTTCTTCCGAGCAACAACAGATGGAGTCAACAGCTTCACAGAAACGGCTGAAATGTCATTATTGTTTCTACCCCTATATACTTGAGAATATGTCCGCTTTCCTAGTTTTAAACAAAGATCTGATTCAGCAGAAGGTAACAGATACCTCGAGAGCTGTAGATGCCTTGACTTGAACAAAATCTAAGTTGCTGCAAGAATCTCCTCCAGGGGAACTTTCTGATGCAAGCTTGCGTTGTTTGACTGTGGGGGACGATGAGTTGATAGAGGTCGACTGTGAGCTTTTCGACACAGCAGCTTGCCAGAAACTGGTGGTAGAGCCACTACTGACTCTCTCGAGGCCAGCGAAACAGGGAACTATAGACTCAATTCCTTCACCTTTCTCTACTTCCCACTCAGTAGATAGCTGCTTCTTGTCGTTCTCAGTCTTTGAGGGATTGGACATGAACAAATTCTCCCAGTCCCACATTGGAGGTACCGCGTTGCTGTCCATTCAAGATGTGGGTTGATTTCATAGACTAACCACCAAATCCAGAGCAGCAAATCCTGCAACAAACCACAAATTTGCAAAACTAGGGATAGTCAATGAAAGAGAAAATCAAATAAGAGAAAGACTAGACAACCCTATAAATAATAATCCTAGCTAGCCAAACAGCTACCTTATATATAGAGACGACGCCTTCCAACTATCAATACCAAAAAGAAAGAAGAGAAACAAGCTTCAGAATTTCAAGCACCAAACACTCTCATCAGCTTTTCTTAACACAAAAACTTTTATCATGAACTTCAGAAAGAGAGAAGCTTTCTATGTTTCACCCAGACCAGCAAAAAGGGCAAGAGAAAGGGTGTTCTTTTCTTTAGCTCCCTGTTGCCCTCTCCATCACACAAAAACCAAGTGGCATTTACTCAACTGGCCCCCACAATCCCCTCAAATCAGATTGCCCAGAATATAAGCAACTTGTTAAGTAAACGGAATCTTATCATAAGCCATCGTAATCACAAACCTTTCCCCTAACCCATTCCTCCCTTTGTACTTCCACAGGGTTTCTAACTAAACCAAAGGCTAGAAGCTTTACCATAGGGGTCTACAGAAATTAACACATTGAGTTAACTTTGTCAAAGGAAACGGCACCATTTTCAGCCATGAAGGTATCTATCTGCAGCAATAAAGATTTGAACTAATAAAATGGGACAACAAGTTAGGTTTCGATCCCAATCAAGGTCCCCTCAGCTAGGGCTTTCCATGAAAGCAAATGGTCCCCAAAACCCAATAAATTTTCATCTAACTAACGAGAAAAAAGTTACGGATTGCTACAATCCAACTCCCCTAAAGTAATATTACAAAAACGTCAGGGAAAAAAACAAACGGAGAAGCAAAAAGAGCTACGAAGAAGACAATAAGGAACAGCAGCAAAAACAATTCGCCATATCCTCCTAACAAAATCTCCATTCACCAATTTCATTAATCCAATTCAGAATCGATCAGTATCATTCTCGAACCAGAAGCATAAAGCTAAATTCTAAGAAAAATAAACGAGAAGACGCCCAAATCTCAAGAGAGAAAGCATTCGTATAATATGGGGGGAAGTAAGAGAAGAAACCTCAAGTTGAAAACAGAGAAGAGAAGGACGAAGAAATCGGCCGGAGGACACCGATCGGAGAAGGAATCGTAAGACTAAGAGCGACAGTGAGTGGGACGAGACGCCATAATCGCCTCAGGAAAATCAAATGAGTTTGGATAAAATCTTACTCAGAGAGAGTCACAGTCTTCTTCTTTTTCATTTTTATTGTACTTTTCTCCATTATTCTAACCTTTCCTTTTGTGGGTTACTGTTACTCACTTTTTACTGTTTTTGCTTTTGCTTTTTCTTCGATTTCTTTTTTTTCATTTTTAGACAATTTTTAATTCTTTGGGTACAGAAAAGTGTTTTTTTTAGAAGTGAATAAAAATGGGAAACATAATACAGAAAAGAGCAGTTATCTTGAGGATGAAGGATTCAAATGAAGGAAGGTGGTTCTAATTGATCGGGATCTGGGTATGATAGATCGACCTTTGAATGTTGTTATAGTCTTGGATTGATCGTACTTGTTCTTGTTTGATTGAGGTACAATTAGTCTTGAGACTATAGCATTATTATTGTATATGTTATGTAGGTTGTGGTGTGTTAACCTCAATGTAGGTGGAGGCATGATTATAAGCCCGCGACGTTATGTTTTAGAGTTTAGGGAACTAGAGTTTAGGAAATAAAGGTTCTAGACTCACTGAATAATATTAGATTACTTATTCCTTTTGTTTAATGTTTTCAGGTAACCATAGATGTGTGAAGTAGAGCGGACCGCTGCAGGCAATAGGCGACCAAAATAGTTTTGTGGTATGGTTTTGTAAAATAATGGTTTGCTGTTTGGTTTTGGAATTAAGGATCAATCCCATGTTTTTAANTCAGCACCAAACACTCTCATCAGCTTTTCTTAACACAAAAACTTTTATCATGAACTTCAGAAAGAGAGAAGCTTTCTATGTTTCACCCAGACCAGCAAAAAGGGCAAGAGAAAGGGTGTTCTTTTCTTTAGCTCCCTGTTGCCCTCTCCATCACACAAAAACCAAGTGGCATTTACTCAACTGGCCCCCACAATCCCCTCAAATCAGATTGCCCAGAATATAAGCAACTTGTTAAGTAAACGGAATCTTATCATAAGCCATCGTAATCACAAACCTTTCCCCTAACCCATTCCTCCCTTTGTACTTCCACAGGGTTTCTAACTAAACCAAAGGCTAGAAGCTTTACCATAGGGGTCTACAGAAATTAACACATTGAGTTAACTTTGTCAAAGGAAACGGCACCATTTTCAGCCATGAAGGTATCTATCTGCAGCAATAAAGATTTGAACTAATAAAATGGGACAACAAGTTAGGTTTCGATCCCAATCAAGGTCCCCTCAGCTAGGGCTTTCCATGAAAGCAAATGGTCCCCAAAACCCAATAAATTTTCATCTAACTAACGAGAAAAAAGTTACGGATTGCTACAATCCAACTCCCCTAAAGTAATATTACAAAAACGTCAGGGAAAAAAACAAACGGAGAAGCAAAAAGAGCTACGAAGAAGACAATAAGGAACAGCAGCAAAAACAATTCGCCATATCCTCCTAACAAAATCTCCATTCACCAATTTCATTAATCCAATTCAGAATCGATCAGTATCATTCTCGAACCAGAAGCATAAAGCTAAATTCTAAGAAAAATAAACGAGAAGACGCCCAAATCTCAAGAGAGAAAGCATTCGTATAATATGGGGGGAAGTAAGAGAAGAAACCTCAAGTTGAAAACAGAGAAGAGAAGGACGAAGAAATCGGCCGGAGGACACCGATCGGAGAAGGAATCGTAAGACTAAGAGCGACAGTGAGTGGGACGAGACGCCATAATCGCCTCAGGAAAATCAAATGAGTTTGGATAAAATCTTACTCAGAGAGAGTCACAGTCTTCTTCTTTTTCATTTTTATTGTACTTTTCTCCATTATTCTAACCTTTCCTTTTGTGGGTTACTGTTACTCACTTTTTACTGTTTTTGCTTTTGCTTTTTCTTCGATTTCTTTTTTTTCATTTTTAGACAATTTTTAATTCTTTGGGTACAGAAAAGTGTTTTTTTTAGAAGTGAATAAAAATGGGAAACATAATACAGAAAAGAGCAGTTATCTTGAGGATGAAGGATTCAAATGAAGGAAGGTGGTTCTAATTGATCGGGATCTGGGTATGATAGATCGACCTTTGAATGTTGTTATAGTCTTGGATTGATCGTACTTGTTCTTGTTTGATTGAGGTACAATTAGTCTTGAGACTATAGCATTATTATTGTATATGTTATGTAGGTTGTGGTGTGTTAACCTCAATGTAGGTGGAGGCATGATTATAAGCCCGCGACGTTATGTTTTAGAGTTTAGGGAACTAGAGTTTAGGAAATAAAGGTTCTAGACTCACTGAATAATATTAGATTACTTATTCCTTTTGTTTAATGTTTTCAGGTAACCATAGATGTGTGAAGTAGAGCGGACCGCTGCAGGCAATAGGCGACCAAAATAGTTTTGTGGTATGGTTTTGTAAAATAATGGTTTGCTGTTTGGTTTTGGAATTAAGGATCAATCCCATGTTTTTAAATAAATTGGATTTTGTAATGTACTCTGATATTTAATAAAGGAAAGTTTTATGTAAAGACCCTTTCAATGATATTAGTTTGGTCCCGGCTAACACAACTCCTGACCGAAGTACGGGTTGGCAAGCCTTAGGCTTTGGTCAAGAGGGTCGAGTTCGTAGGACGGGCTGACCTGGGCTCTGATTTGTTCTTAGTCTGGGATGGCCTATTCAGCGAACCTCAACGTTTTGTGGCGCTTCTCGGAACGTCTGTGCCTAGAACGATTTGGGGTGTTACAGAGCGAGTCCCTTAAGTGAAGGTTATTGGACGGTTTCTGGGTCATCTTCACGAAAAATCATCGTTTCGGGAGGACATGCAAGTTCTGTGGAGAGAAAATAGAAAAGGATAGAGAGAAAAGATCCGCCATCGAGTGAAACTACAATGTAATCGAAAGAAACTGATCTGGAAGATCGAATCGAGAGTCTGTTACGATGATCCAGTGTGGATCGAGAGTTCGTCGACTTAGTTACTGCGGAGATCGAGTCTCACCGTAAGGAAAACAGAGTACATTATGTACGATAGAAAATAGCAGTTTTCGTGAGAATGAGGGGTTCAAATGAAGGTGGTTCTGATCGATCCGGATATGGGTATGATCGATCGACGACGAGTTCTGATCGAGTTCTGAACGATCTGATTCGAGTTTGGCCGAGAGGTGAAGAGTCCAGATCGAGCGGATTAGTTCAGAGGAATGATCCGAGCGTTCATGAAACGGTTAACTTACACCGTGGACGAGAATCCATCGACCATGGTCAAGTATTCGTTACTGCGATCGAGGATCGATCGACTTGGAGTGGTTATTTGTTACTGTGATTGAGAAACAATCGATTTTGGCCGAGGATTGGATATTGGGGACATGATTCTATCGGCTGTGATCGAGTAAATCATTACTGGAAAGGGAATCACCAACTATTGGATGCACTATTGAAGGATCGAGGATCTGAGTCGTCTTCCTTTGTTATTGAGTCATGTGGGGATGGTTGGTTGAGTGAAAAGGAGACAGTGTAGGATTGGTGGTTGGTGTACATGAAGATTGTGGCAGTGCGGAGTCCAATATCCGGACGAGCGGAACATGGGGCCGACCACAACAGGAACAAAGGTTCAATCCTATATCTGCATACGGCTAAGGTGAGCTTTAAATATGTCTGGTAAGTTAAATGATTAGCGGAACTAGTTAGGTTACTAGTTAGACGGAATTAACCTGAACCTTGCAAAATGCTAAGTAAGAAAAAGGTTAAAAATCTGACTAACTGTCTCGATCAGGAAGCGGTCGAGACAAACTGACCGCAATTGTGGAAAACCAGATCGGGTGTTTTACTTAGCCATAGTTTAAATCAGTCCAATCCGTTTCATATAGCCAGATCTTACATCCACAATTAGCTGAAAAAAAGGAAATATATCGAATTAGGATTGCTACAAAACGATAAACACATTCTCATTCACCGGGTGATTTATAAGTATTACAGATCATTTGTGGCATTTTGTGCAAATACAAAGATAATTTTGTTAAAGTTTTTCGAATATGAAGATAATCAAATTGTTGTATTTATTTGCATCGATTTTTTTTTTTTTTCATTTTGGGTTTTAAACAGAAAATTTATAAGTTTCAGCTGAGATTCATGAGATTTATCTATTTTTTTGCACCACAAGAATTTCAGTGAAGCGTTTTTTTCTTCTTTTCAAAAGAAGATTTTGAAAATTTTACCAACTCACGAAAAAATTAATAAGATGGATGAATGTTGGTGGGGAAGAAAACTTACCAATATTAAAAGATGAAATCGGCAATAATTGTTGGTAAAAAAGATCGGCAATAATGGTTGGCGCCATATTTTGAGAGTCGTTATTATTGAATAGAATTGAAGTATTTACATGCAACCAAAGTAGCATAGTTTTGCGACTAGGAAACTATATCATATTAAAAGAAATGTGTGTAAGATAAAAACGACTCAAGTTGTTATAGTAGGAAAAAGATACAAATAAAATCAGACGGCAGTGAGATGGAAACCGGCGAATGGAAAAGAAGAGGAGGTGGTTGTGGAACAAACGTCAAAAGTGGTCATGGTTCCATCTACTCCGATGTGGCTCAAGTGCTTCACGTCCGTCGGAAACCCTATCTCCATCTCCGCCTCTCTCTCTTCCGTCTCCTCTTCGTAACCTGCTCATATATGTTATGTATTGTCATCAATACTAAATGATGAATCTATTACTACATATTGATTTGTCCCGTGTAACCAACCATACATGCCAGTTCTCTATTAATAATATAAAGCACTGAGGATAATTTAATCTGTTTTTTTTTCACCTTCCAAACATGACTTTGTTTTCTGATTACACTATAATTTACTCGTTATGTTCATATGATTGTCTTATTATGCATACATGCTACGCCAATAGCAAGAACGCCAAGTTGGTAGGGAATAGCTAGCTAATAATCCATAATCACTATTTATATAATATTGTATTTTCTTACACACTATTTTAGTTTTTTGTTTCAAAAAAAGGGGAGTAAGGAAAAAAAAGTTTAAAGTACAAAATCTTGGAAAAAATATTTACTAAACCTCTTTTGGATTTCCTTTTTCAAATATTTACGAAATGTTGTGCAGCTAGTGTTCCCTCCCAATAAGAAAATTACAAAACTATAATAATAAGAGAGTAGGAAAAAGGACATACGAATGAAAAAGTGAGAAAAACTCTTGAAGCTTCGAATAATTTTGTAGATACCATCTGAGATATTAGCACCGTTGTTGTCTATCTTTGTGTCTTCTTTTCGAAACAAGCCATTTTCATCACTTTCTTCTCTTCCTTAGAAAAACAAAAAGGACAAAAATATCAAAAAAAAAACAGAAATAAAAGAAAGAAAAAGGAGGTGGTGTGAGAAGAAGAAGAAGTTACTCTTGACGAGTTGGTTTGATTTCTTGTCTTGTTGATGAGTATCAGCCACGGCGACGCTGGAATGCGTTGAACAACCCAATGAAAACGGCAATACCACACATCGCTCCATCCGATCTTTCATCTATTTTCCTTCGAAAATGTATGTGTATGTGTAATAGTGTTTTGCGTGTATGTATGGTATCAAATATGCAATGTTGTGATAATTGCGTGTGTGAGTGTACGAAATGATGGAAAAGTGGGGGTTATGGTAGGGTTTTTATTGCAATCTCGTGCGTGTTTATGGCTTTGTAAGCAAGTTAGAATCATTAATACCTTGAAGAATTTTTGTTATTCCTAACCCAATAAAAGAATAGACAAGAGGGAGAGTGTCATTATTGAGTATATTTGGGGATGCTTTTAGTTGGCCAACAGTGCCACTTAACCTAATTTCAACATTAAACATTCAGGATAAACCCCCTCACCTTCCACTTTTACACAATAATCTCCATCTTAGTAATTTAATCAATACCACTCATTAACAAGTAACAGCTTCTTCTGATTCATCAGAAAATAATGTATACCGAGGTGGAAAAAGAAGAAGATTATATTGAATAATATATTGCTTTTTGTATCTAAACAAGATTAAATAAAGGTTGAAGAGTTTATTAGTCATTCGACTTTTCTTTTCTATTCTTGACCCTGGGCCCTCTCTGGTTGAAGAAGACACAACTTTGTGGGCATTAAATCTTAGAACCAACTCCAACTCTATTTCAGAGAGATGAAAGAACTTCTCCCACCTAAAACTATTTAGGTTTTAGATTGTAAGTCATTTTAACATAATTGACGAATTCCCCCAGAATGTATATGAAGACAGTGTCTAACAAAAAGAAGGAAGACTTAGTTGGTGTAGATAAAGCAATAATAGAATAAATAATATGGTCTTACACTGCATAATTTACAGATATAGTCGCAATGGAGTAGAGAGAAGAGAGAAAAGACCCGTGATTCTACACAACCTCAAACCTACAAGAAGTATTTCATTCTTTCGTCTCTCCTCATTGCATTATACACAGCTTGAACCTGTTAAAAGCAATCAACACAAACTTCCTCTCATTCTCTGTGTAATTAAGGTTTGATTCTCTATGCTTCTTGTGCCTATATACCCATATTGCTTTGCATATATGTCTATATATGTGTGTGAGAGAGGTAAAAGGGAAAAAACCTGCTCGCTAGAGACAACTCGGATAGGGCCAATATTCACCGACACGTATTTGCCTTTGCTTGATAATGTCTGCTTTACACAATCCTTTGATGAAGGCAAACAGCATTAGTTAGATTCTCACGTTCTCGGGATTAGAATATTTGCTTGAAAGACATTACATCAAAAGATATTCGTATCTGATTCTCTAATAGAACAATATAGTTCACATCTAAGCATAACAGTAAGAAGGAAAATAAACAGTTAGCAGCTAAGCTACTGCAGAAGACTTATCATATACCAAAGCAAGATAATTCACAAAAAAGGTAAGCAATATACACGTTATGCTTGTTGTAATTATCAAAGCCTGTGCGTTCCAAAGTACTGTATACAAGACACTAGCAGAGATTTTTGGTGCCACCAAACAGAACAATTATTGAAGCTAATAAATAGAAACTACTTCACAACAGAAGATATAAACATAACATATCATCTGCTTATAATTAGAAAGCATGAACCCCACTAACAAGTAATTGCAGATATCAGAGCAATTAAACAAATTTCGAAATGAGTTCTCAATAGTTGATGGTAATTTGAACTATTACTTCTTATATCTGATCTAGAATCTAATTTAACCTTCTAGTATAAATCATCCCTTTCCATGAAGTAGCGAGGATAGTAGTAATTAACAAAATAAATAGTTTTACAGGCCCATAGAGTAACCCCATCCCCAGCGGTCCAATATTATCAACATCACCTACTAAAGGCAGAGAATTTCAAAGCCTGGTACTTTTTTATACGCTAAAGAAGTGAACAATAAACAAAGGACTGATGTAACAGTAAGAAGCCTAATAGAGAAATAGTAAGCTAGCAGGTTATATTTCTAGATTGATATTCAGGAGCTTTGATATAAAAAAACTCGTATCAATCACACTTATAATGTATAGGCGAAAGAAACTGAGAGGTTTTCTAAGAGCAAAACAAGTTACCTCTGGAATGTCACGTTCAATAACAGATTCAACAGCAACAACCATAGCATGAACAAAGTCATCGCCACCAGTCCCGATTGCGGTAAACCCTCTTTCTGTAGGGTATGTATTGACCTGGCGGCAAGTAAAAAGCCTCGAGTCAGCCAGTATCCATCTCCTTTGTTAAATTTTACGGAATACATTTCAAATCTACCAGAAACTAACAGAACAAGTAAGGAATCGGAGAAAAGGGGTACCTTTTGGTCAAGTTCGAGCCACTCTTTAGCAGAATCATCAGCTACAGTGCCTCCGATAATCACATTAGTAGTTTTCCCAACCCTCCCATCAGTCTTTGACACTTCTGCAGCAAAAACCAAAAGTATCCATAAACTAATACTCGGGACTAAACATCCTCTGTTTCGTTCCCCATTCAAGCTTGATTGTTAACCCCAAATAATCTAAATTCCAGTGAAACTGAATCCACACAATGTAAAGATTTGAACACTATAGTTTTTGAGTCCCGATTAACCAAGAAAATAGCCGCCTGCGTATCATACCTAACACAATCACTCTAACGAAACTACAAATCCGTTTCCTTCTTTAGCAGATCCAAGCTTATCGCAATCCGATAATCAAATTCCATTTCGGCTAGACGAACAAAAATCACTCAAAACGAGCTACTAGGAAGAAATTTAATTCGGCGCAGACCTGAAATCGCCTTGAGGACAGCTTCCTGGGGCGGACCTTGCTCGGATTGATCGTTATGGCTGCAATTGAGGCGAGTGACCCGTTCGGGAACAGACGCAAAACCACTGAAACATAGACTCTTTGGCGCCAGGAACAAACCATGGACCGGAACTGACGCCGGAGAAGGAGGAGCATAGAAGCACCTGCTTACGCCGGAACTCCGACGTGATTCCGATAGGAAAACGGAACGCAATATCGTTTTGCAAGCCATCCTCTTTTCTTCAAGCGAGATGAGAGAGTCACTCGAAAGAGCTCAACGCTGCGTTTCGTTCTTTATAAATGTCTCTTGCCTTCGAGAGGGATAAGATATAAGGACAGTTATGCCCTCAGGGTTTTCGCCTTGTGTTACAAAACTCTTTAGGTCTTTATTGTCTTTTTACCATCCATTTTTTTTTATTTAAATTTTGCGCAAATATTACCATCCAATTTTTTAACATCTTATAACAGGAAACTTTGCCCTTACCTTCTTCAGAGAAAGATTATTCTTACAAGACGTTTAAATATAGAAATTGTGCCACAAACCAAAACATAACTTGATAGCTTCAGGACCAGGATAATGGCAAAAAAAAAACGTATCCTTACCACGTACAAACGATGAAATATGAAATAGACATGAAGAAATAAACATCCTCTACTAACAAAGTAAACAAAACAAGTTGAAGAAGATGAAGAAGTATCATAACCACAAACGTTAATCTCTTCAACTTAGAACCGCTCTGTTCGGGGAAATGAAAACTATCGAGTTTTGTGTGTGTGACATTATTTTCTTATGTAATGCCTTCATCACTACTATGGCTTTTTTTTTTTTTTATCTTGCAGGAGGTGGAGGGCCAAGAGATCTAGCCATGTTAATCCAAGCAACAATGCCAACAGCGAGAATGACCCAACCGCATACATCATAAGTGAAGTCATTGTTCTTCTTCTTCTTCTTGCTACCCTGCAAAAAACCAAAAGGCAATTACTCAAAGCAACCATGAGAATATAACCCACATGAGCGAGAGTTTCGCTCTCTAACTACCTTTTCAGGATCTTGCTAATAGAGAATTTGTGTAGAAAAACAAGACTTGACACTTTCAAAACATTGGACAGTGATAACTTACGCCAGCATTCGATGAAGCTGAAGGACCTCCTCCTCCTCCACCTAGTGCTTGCGACACCATTCCTTGCTTGTGTATCTCCATATGCAGTTCCGGGGCCTAATCACATATACACAAAATATTCAGATTCATCAAAGGAGCAAGAAACATGAGCTCAAAAGTTCAATTAGAGAGAATACTGAATCGAATGTTAGATGACTCTCTCCTTTGTGACACAAAAATACAGAATTTGGAAATGAAAAGTTGAAGCAGTACGTACCCTTGCTGCGACATCCAAGGACTTGCGGTATAACTCATTACCTGGATCCTAAAAACGGAAAAAAAAAAAGAAAAGAAAGAAGTTGGTCTCACTACACTCACAAGTCACAACAATATACATATTTTCCAACTGAAAGATGTACCTCATTTTCAGCTCTTTGGAAATATTCAGCAGCTTTGTCAAAATGACCCTTTGCTTCATCGATATCTTGAATAAGAAAAGCCTGGGAAGTGTAGGCGTTCCCAAGACACCAGAGAGCCTCATGCTTCCCTGGATTTATCGTCAATGCCTCTTCCAGCTTCGATATAGCATCTACACAACACCATCAATAATACATAGTTTCAATTATAGAGCGATTAAAGATGTGAGCAAAAGATCGGTTTTGAAGGAAAACTCATACCATTTAACATCTGCTTTGCATCAGGAACAGTCTGAAACTGAGAAAGTTCAAGCAATGCTCCACCCCACTTCACTAGATTCTGCGGAAAATCAAATAAAAAATCCGCAAAAGCATTCTTAAAATAACTCAATATCCAAAATGCGCTCGGTAAATGCAATTTCGAAGAAACCTATATCAATCTCACCGCCGAAACTATATAATTTGCATTGAAGTCATAGCTTTCTAATTCAATACACGACAATTAAGAGTGAATTCAAGACACAAACTATATACAGTGATTGGTATCAATCAATGCAGAGTAAACATCACACAAATGAAATCTAAATGACAACAATAAAGTAATCCATAGCTGAACGATTGTAAAAAACCATATGCAATCAAGAGGAGACTACAAACCTCGGAATCGAGAGGATCGTTAAGGTACTGAGCTTCGGAAGCTTTACGAGCATGCTCAAACATGAGAAGCCTTTCAAAATCGGCGGCCGAGAACTCCATCGCGAGGTGCACGGGGGAAGAGAAGCTAGGGTTCGGTGGTTGTGTTACAGAGGAAAAGTAGAAGAAGAAGAAGATCTGCAAATCAAAATTCGTCCAAGGGTTTTAGCCTAAACGTCGTGGATGGATGTTTGTTACCAACTCATAATTGGGCTTTCACTTTCTTATGGGCCTTATATGTCCATTAATTTAATAGCACATCGAAAGGCCCACTAATGTGTTCGCCGTTTAGGGTTTCATATGTGTCCACTATATAAATTAAAAAAAGGATCTCCGACTAAAGAGATCTCTCTCTACTCGCTTCTTCCTCAGTTCCTCTCTGTTTGGCGGCCATGGTAAATGCTTTAACACTCTCGTTACCAAGTTTTCGTCTTTTTACAATCTTCGATTCTTTGCCTTATGCTCTTCGTCTTGTTATTGTTTGTTTCTTCAGGTGAAGTACTCTCAAGAACCGGACAACTCCACCAAATGTAACAACTCTTTCTTAGTACCATCAATTCTCTCATCTCAGCTGCTATCTCTTGATTACTGATATAAATGGTTTCCATTGGCATGTTTTTTGCAGCTTGCAAGGCAAGAGGATCCGATCTTAGGTGCCACTTCAAGGTAAATTTCTTGTACTGACTCCGAATCTCGAAAATGAATTTAGAATAGGATGTTTCGTGATTAGAGCTCTTGTCATAAACCTGATTAACAAAAAGCAGGGCTCTGTTAAAAACCATAACAGACCTCACGTAAATGTCAGGGAAATCGAATTGGTCATCGTGATTGGGTGAACCTACGTTTCTTCTTATAGCTTAATGGTTCAGTACATGATGGTACATTTAGCTATCAATCATTCAGTTTTATAGATTTGGTCATGATAGCATTGAGTGCTACCACATTCTTGCTCTGCTTTTTAAAAATGTTTATAGCTGTTCTTGCATCGAAGTTTGCATTTTTGTACGATATGTTTGATATGCTATAGGGTGTGGTTTCGTTTTGAAAAAGGTTTTGATTTGGTTGAATCTAATAGAGTCTTTCTTCTTGTTGTTGATTGGTGTGAGCAGAACACGAGGGAGACAGCGCATGCGATAAGGAAGCTGGGTTTGAACAAGGCCAAGAGGTACTTGGAAGATGTGATTGCTCACAAGCAAGCTATTCCCTTCACACGTTTCTGTCGTGGTGTTGGACGTACCGCTCAGGCCAAGAACAGGCACTCTAACGGTCAAGGTCGTTGGCCTGCTAAGTCCGCTCAGTTCGTTCTTGATCTTCTCAAGAATGCTGAGAGCAATGCTGAGGTAATTCGACTCTTTTGTTGCTTTGTTAAATTGCTTTGGTGAGTCTTGTTACAAGTTGCTAACAATCATTAGTAAACCATATGAATATCAGGTGAAAGGTTTGGATGTTGATGCCCTTTTCATCTCTCACATCCAAGTGAACCAAGCAGCTAAACAAAGGAGGAGGACTTACCGTGCTCATGGAAGAATCAACCGTATGTTTTCTTTCTTCTTTTATTATTCATTTCTTTTTCTTCAACTTTTTTTTTTTTGCTTTTCATAGTCTTGATCAGATTGTATTTCTTTGCAGCTTACATGTCAAACCCATGCCACATTGAGTTGATTTTGTCAGAGAAGGAAGAGCCTGTGAAGAAAGAGGTACTTAATGCGCATTTCTATTCTTGATTTTCAGCATCACCATCTATCCATCTGTTTCTCATCATTTTTTGATAAATTAATTGCAGCCGGAGACGCAGTTGGCGGCAAAGTCAAAGAAGGGAACTTCATCTTGAACAATCTATTAGACAGTCGTTTTGTGCCTCATCTTTGTGACGCTTAATACATTTTGCTCGTTTCTTCTCTTTCTACAAGACGAGGAGCCTATTTAAAAGAGATAATGATTTAAGGATAATCGTTTTTTTTTTGCATTTCCCCGATGCGTTACTTTACATAGCTTTTATTTAATAACCACTACATGAATATGCAAATTAATTAAGAGACGTGACAACAAGTCAATGTGTTAAAGTCATGATTTTTAAATTTGAGAACACTCTGTCAATTTTCTATACTTGAATGTAATCCAAGTGATTACGAAAGTCTGTTTTCTTTTTTTAATGATTGAAACGATTAAGCGAAATCGTGAAGAGCGTTTGAAATGGTAACGGAGTCGTCGATCATTCCCGGCCTGACGGACGACGCAGCGGAGCTCTGCCTCTCGCGAATCCCTCGCTCCAGCTTCCGGATCCTTTCTCAGGTGTGCCGGAGATGGAGGTCATTCCTCAGGAGCGAGCATTTCACTGTCGTTCGGAAACTGACCGGAACGGTAGAGGAGTTCCTTTGTGTTCTCATGGAAAGCCAGTGTGGCAGAGACGTCTACTGGGAAGTTTTCGACTCCTCCGGGAACAAACTGGGACAGATCCCTCCCGTACCTGGTCCTCTTAAGCGCGGTTTCGGCGTCGCTGCGCTCGATGGCGGGAAGATCGTGTTCATCGGAGGATACACGGAGGTCGAAGGCGGCTCCGGGATCAACAGCACCACAGTCTCTGCTTCGTCCGATGTTTACGAATTCGATCCTGCTTCTAACAGGTCTCCATTCTCAATCTTTCTCTCCTTCATTCATCATTTTGTTGGTCAAAAGCAAACCGAGGGATTTTCTTACTCAACTAGAGCGATTGGGTCTTGTTGTTTTGTTGTGATTTCTTTGTGTCTTGTCGGAATTATATGAAACAGGTGGAGAAAGCTAGCGAGCATGAACATAGCACGTTACAACTTTGCATTTGCTGAAGTGGGAGGGCTCTTGTATGTGGTTCGAGGCTTTTCAACAAATGCTTATAGCCTTTTCAACGCAGAAGTATACAACCCAGAGACTAACCAATGGAGCCTTATGGCTTGTCCAGACCGAGTCTTCTGGCGTGGATTTGCATTCTCCTTTAACTCCAAACTCTACGCTCTAGGTTAGGAAAATTAAGAAATGCCGGATAAAATGAACATGTTTAGAAACTGATGATGATCTTCTTCAGGGAATGGGGCGAGGTACATGGACATATATGACCCGAAGACGGAGACGTGGGAAGAGATAAACACGGAGCAGTTGTTGTCGGTTTACTCCTACACTGTGGCGGGGAACAAAGTGTATTTCATGGACAGGAACATGCCGGGACGTCTGGGAGTGTTTGATCCGGAGGAGAATTCGTGGAGCTCGCTGTACGTGCCTCCGAGACAAGGAGGTTTCTGGTTCAGAGTCGGAGTATGGAATGATAAGGTTGTGCTGTTTTCAAGGGTTTGTCGATATGAGACGTTAATATACTACGACCTCGATCAACATAGACGCCCCAACTGGAGAGTTTGTGATCAGATTAAACCCTCTGCTTCTCACTTGAGCAGTGTTGTCATCAACTTTTGATCTAACTCCATTCTTTTGCAAATTCCCTCCCTCATGTGTTTGTTGTGTGTGTAAATATGTTTTTATGATTGTTTGTTTCTCGCAAAATTTGTCTAAATCCCAACAAAACCTTGATTAAAGTTTGGAAAATAAATCCTTCATCATGCATGCCAAATTGCCAATATCCCTTCCTGAATAGGGCCATCTCTTTCTGCTTCTGAGTTACTAAGAAATTTTGAATAAAGACGCATAGTCATGAAAACGAACCAAGGAGAGGGAGAGATGTAAAAATAAAACGTTATTATTGATTTCCTGTGTTCTATGAATGTGATGGAAGAAATGTAAGTCTTGAGAAAACCCCTATCTAGTAGTGCAACTATAAACCTAAGTTGTGAGCAGAAGCTGACCTTTACATGTAAAGATTTTTGTACTAAAGAAAAGAAAGATTTTAAAAGTCATCAGCGCGGTGAATCTCACCCATGAGAATGCGATTGCTAGCGACTTTGAAACCGAGAAGAGCTGGATCCAGCTGCCTCCCCTTCTTCCCTTTCTTCTTCCCGCCTCCTTTGTTTCCTTCGGTTGTTGCATCAGACGATGCCTCTGCCGCCACCTTCTTCATGCTACTGCTACTACTAGTCTTCTTCAACATCTCACTGAACGACGCCTCCGACGTTGACCCTTTGTTTCCCGCTACTGCTCCTGTTTCCCGTCTCGCACCTCCTGATCACATATTGTATACACTCATTTTCCGTTTACAAACGCATAAAAGAAGAGACAAGATGAAACTTGAGGTAGATTAGATACCTTCAGTTGCAGTAAAAGAAGAAGCAGTCCTGTCAGGCAATCCTTCATGGGAAGATGAAGAATGGGAAGAGTGAGGCCTTCTTAGCAATACTGATTCTTGCCCATGCGATGGCACTACCAATAACCTACAAAAACAAACAAACACACTCTCAAGTCTTCATTTAATCACAAGGAATATACAAGAGATATAGGAGGAGTTCAGGTTGCTTATTAGCTTTTCTAATCCAATCTACAAGTGCTAAGCATCATAATAAAAATTTACCTATCCTTTCTTCTATCTTCTCCAACCAAGTTGTCACTGTATGGGTCTGCAAGCGGGAGAAGAATATCAGGACCATGACTTCAGGGAAAAACTAAACCCTTAAGAATCTGAAAGAGACGTACCAGATATATTGAAAGAAGACTGTTTCCCAAGTGTAACAACAGGACGCTCTCCTTGAACCAAAGAGTCCATTCCTGCTTGCTTGCCCATTCTGTCTTGAGCTTCATATGACATCCTTCCCATTCCCTCATTTTTTGGTGGCCACATTGTTCCAACTTTTCATCTCATTTGCGTCTCTGTTCATACCAAACATATTACTCAAGCCTTGACTTTCATTCTGACTTGACCGCCCACCGTCGATACTTCCAGAACGCAAGGAACTATTACGGTGCAATGATCCCATATTGTTCCCATCTCCTGGTGGTAATCTGTTTACCTGTTCATCAGAAAATGCCTGCGACCCAAAAATAGATGGATCGTTTAGTCTACCACCATGGTCTGAAATGCCGCGACCTGAAGGACCCCTCCTGTCATAAGCTTCCCCACGGTTCATGCTTGGTGGCTCAGCAGATTGTTGGCCGGGTCTCTGGTGGATCAACTCCATAAAAAGCTGCTTTGACTTGTCGTCTGTTGATCCATCTACCATCCACGAGTTGGAATCCTCACCCAGTCTCCTCATTTCTGACCTCATTTTGTGATGCTCAGCATCAATATTTGATCTATGAAATTGAGATTCGGCCCAGTCACCAGCTACCTGTGTGTCTGCTCCAGGCCAGCGCTCCTTCGTTGGTTCCAATTGTGAAAAATGTGATTCACCTAATGGTAAACGGTGATTCTGATGAGTGAAACCCGGAGTAGAATTTCCCAATCTGCCAGAAGATTGCATGTGAGCAGTAGCATCCCGCAACTCCAGACCCTGAGAGAGTCCAAGACTATTTAGTCTATCTAGATTCAGCCCCGATGCACTTACAGGTAGCGATGCTGATGGATCAAATGGAAGACCCTGCTCGAATAATTCTTGCCGAAGTTGTTGCTGATATGAAAGGTTCTGCTCAAGTTGACCAAGCTGATCCTCGAAGGGTGGCCTCTGCTGCTGTTGATGAAAGTCTAATGGTCTGAATCCTGCAGAAGAGCGCGAACGGTGGATCCCAGGATGACTTCTTAAAAGCTGATCATTATGGTCAGATGGCCATAGAGGGTCAATATGTCTCTGTTCCTCCAATAGTGTATTGTGCCTCCCTCCATTTGCCAATTGCATCAACTGCTCTTGCTGCAGCAGCTGGTATTCCAAAGAATGGCTTGGTTCAGATTGCAGTTGTCTATGCTGGGATTGCATTTGTCCGTAATGAGATTGCATTTGTCCATATTGAGATTGCATTTGCGTTGAAAGCAGCTGTTCAAGTAGCTCCCTCTGATGGCCTCCATGTGACTGCCCAAAATTTCCTGCGGCAAGTTGCTCAATGTGTGGCGCGAAATTTCGTGACTGATGGCCAGAGCTTCTCTGCAATTCATTCATTAGCTGCTGCTCTAACAACATCTGATCAACACTATTGGATCGGGGGAAATCACGTAACTGATGGCCAGAACCTCTCTGCAATTCATTCATCAGCTGTTGGTGCTCTACTGATAACTGATCAACATTGTTGGATCGACGGATGTCATGTGACTGATGGCCAGAAATTTTCTGCAATTCATTCATTAGCTGCTGCTCTACCAACATCTGATCAACACTGTTGGATCGAGGAAAGTCATGTGACTGCCCAAACCTTGAATCAGGAGTCTGTCCTTGTCGAATCTGTTGAAAATGTAATTGTCGAGCTTGGGACTGTTGTTGTTCCTGTAAGAGATTCTGATGTAATTGATACTCTTGTTCCATCTGCCGCTGTTGCAACTGAATCTTTTGCTGCTGTTGCAACTGGATCTTCTGCTGATGTTGCAACTGGATCTTCTGCTGCTGCTGCAACTGGAGAGTTAATAAATGCTCCAGATCCTGAGTTTGATCCGAATACTTCTGGCCATGTACTGAATGCAACATCATATCCCGATTTTGGAATTGTTGTTGGTGATTTGATGGAAGTTGATTCCCAAGGTTAAAGCGGTTGGAAACATGTTCAAACTGCGACATCCGGTTAGCACTTAGAGCATCGAGGGACATGTTGGAGTCAATTTGTGTATTTTTTAGGGAATCAATGGGCCAATTGTCTATTGAACCAGCAGGCTCCCCCACTGCATCATCAGACCTGTTTGGTAACAGGTTAACTGCTGTACTACTGCTCTCTAGCTCAGACCACAACACACCAAATGGGTGCAGCTTATTCTCATTCTGATATTGAGTAGCAGCCTTAGTCGATTCAACAGGAATAGCAGAGTGGCCAGAAACTCCTCTTCCTGGGAATAACAAAAAACATTGTTTAGTTATGATGAATACAAAATAAATTAATATGATCACGAAAGCTTCTATAAAAGCATATGAAACCCTAAAAAAGGAATGTTTTCACCTGCACAAATGCACACAAAAAAGGAAAAGTTTAGCAGCATAACAAACCTTCGTCCTGAGCAGAGAAGTGCAAAAAACTCTGGTCCTCAGCATGTGGTGGTTTCACATAAACCTCTGACTCAGACTTTCTCTGAAAATTATCATGAGCTGAGGGCTGCTTATACACAGAACCATTAGATTCTGCCACAGGTGCAATTGATAAACTAGCCTCTGAAACTGCTTTTGAACTCGTCTCTACTAGCTCACTCTTTTGATCACTGATATGTGCATGGACACTCTCTGCCTTTAAATATGACATGACACTGCCTAGAGCTTGAAAAGGAGTTCCTTCTGGAGCATTTTCCAAGCGGACCTGTAGGTCTGTCCCAAAAAACCCTTGTTCAAACCATGAAATAATGTCAGAACCAACGAACGGTCCCTGAACCACTCCTTGAGGATCAATATACAAGAACATAAACTCCTCAGGTGGCATAACCCCTTCTGAGTGATTTACTTCGATATCTGGTTGATGCAGCTTTCCCATGTAATCTAGCTCAAAAGAAGCAACAGGGGGTTTTTCAAAAGCAGATCTAACCGCTTCAGGACTTCCATGAGAAACTTGATAGTTAGCTCCAACAGATCCACAACTTTCAGGTGCCACTGAATTCAGTCCTCTATTATGACTAGCAGGTAATCCTGCAAAAATAATTGTTTCAGAATATATTTGTCACTAAAAATGCCAGAAAACTCATTAGAACGGACCTTAACCAAATAATATATGATATTAAAAACCCGAGTAAGACCTAATATGCATTTACCGGAATCACTATTATGCATGGAACCATTGTCACCATTCACAAGCCCTAGCAAAGCACCATCCACTTTTGTCTCACTCGAGTCAGGTGCGTGGCATTTCACTGCAGTAACATCCAAAAGACCAAGGTCAGAGCGGCATTCGTTATAAAATGCGAGGTAGAAAGAAAGAGGCCAAGCAAATATAGATAAGATAACATACCCAGACTATTTTCACTTAAGGATTCTTCCCCAGATGAAGTGTGAACTTCGCTACTGGTGATCCTACCCTTCCATATGCCGTTAAGACTTTCCTAGTAGATAAGATACCCGTCAACAGACACAGGAAAAGTCAGTTACAAATAAGAAACAGAAACATTCATAACACACTTATGGAACAAGTTTTCAGTGGGGAGAGTACCTTCTCTGCAGCATCAGGTGCGATAAAAGCAAGAGGTTCGACCAAAGCCACTTGAGTAATGGAGGCAACTTCCTCCATCTCAATTGGTATCCTACCGAGGGAAGGATCAGGCTTCTGTGTTCTATACAAGTCAAGCAACTTACCCCTTTGATACCGCAACATATGGCTTTGTTTACCAGGAATACTTTCATTTCCAGCACCGATTGAGGTAGTTGAAGAACCTCTCCCAATAGAAGATGCCCTTCCACGGCCAACTGTGAACCCTAAATTTGGGCCCTCGGATCGTCCTCTATCAAGTCCAAACCCAGGTGCAGCGCGATAAGAAGCCGGTGCACCAGACTGCTGGGATTCCATCCTATGACGTGGCCTCCATTTGTCACGAGGGTCAGAGTCCCGTTCAGAAGTAGCACGAACGCTGCCAACCACAGATTGACTTTCAGTCTGAGGCTCTTCCTTGTCCTTGTTGTTATCTACCTTCTCAGAACGGGTTTCTTTCTCCTTGTCGTCAGGACCCCACCGAGATGTCCATTTGTTGTCGCGTCGAGTTTCATGTACAACAGCACGAGAATTAACATCATTCCACCTATCAGAAGAAGCAATATTTTTACTGTCACCGGTTTCTCTGTTTGGGACATTGTCAATGCGACGTTCTGCTTTCCTTCGATCCCCTTTCCTAGCACTGAGTAAACCAGTTTCCCGTTCCTCTTCACGCCATCTGCGACTTGTTTCATTCTCAGGAACAAGCTTCCTCCGGTCTTTCTTGTCTTCCGGTCCATCCAAGCGCCACGCATCCTTCAGATTTGGGTCACTTGGATTTCCCATGGGCACTGGAGTAGGAGAGCGAACATCCTACAGCATAGAAAGAACATCAGAGGAATGGACAATGAGTATAAGAGTAAAATATTACAGAGAAACTGCAAAACTCATAGGAATTAATAAACTCTACTACAAGTAGAGCATCTTCCAATATGATAAGGTGAAAAAACAGAGAAGAATAGCGTTTAGCCCTTGATTATATAGATTACCATCTTGCTCTCGCTTGATTTCGTGTAAAGCCACTGCGGAGACAACGGGATGCTGTTCTCTGAAGCCAATTCTGCACAAACAAGGAAATCAAAAATTGAAGTAAACCAGAGAAAACAAGCATATAAAAAAAAAGTCAAAAAACCACTAGCGCCCGAACTAAAGGCACGAACGAATCATTGCTTTTTCTTTCCAGATCTCAAACTCTGGAATCGGCGGCAAAAGAAAATTCTATCTCTCCCTCACTAATCCAAACATGAAGTTGCTAATGCATCTGGACGCAGTGAAAAGCACGGACGGACATAACCAGGTATCTACAGATAGATTGATATCGAAGAACCCTAATCCGGTCAAAATCTAAGCTATGCCTGCCGCATCCTATGCAATTCAGATCCGGAAACCAAACGATAACATTGTTTCTCGACATTCAAATCGGTGGAGAAGGAAAGGAATTCAAACATCGGAACGAAGAAGAAAAACTGGAGGATTAAGAGGGGAGAAGAAGCGGGAAGTACCTTTCAACTGATCAGACGATTTCGATAAGATCAGATCGTCAGGCAGATCGAACTTCCCTTCGGCCATAGCAGGATTGAAACAACCGACTTCGAGAGGAATACGTAGAAGAAGGAGTTGACCGAACGAGCGGGCGCAGTAGAAGAAGTGAAGTAGAAGAGAGAGGGTTTTGGAGAGATTGTACGGAGACCTTACTGCTTTTTGCTGGTTTTCGATTTGCCTTTGAAAGAGAAAGCTTTCGCGTTGAGATCGAGAGAATAAGAGAGTGAGTGAAAGGGGCGATAAAGGAAAGGAAGGAAGAAGCCTTTCGTGGGCACAACACCTTTTTTTGCCCACAGTTTTTTTTTTTTTTTTTTTTCTTAAAGATTATCATTTTGTATTTATTTTAGTAAGAGTATTTTACAAACTGAAAATTCCAGTATTTTTTAATAAGAAGGATCAATATGTTCTCACAATAAATAAACTAAACTTAAAAAAAAAAATATTGAGGCGAAATATTAAACCTCTCATTCGGATCCAGAATAACCGATAACACTATAATTCGATCTTGTTTCTGTAAGGCAGTAAGGATAATAGTATTTGATCTTGTTTTTGTGCTTCAATTGGTCTTGTCTTTTTTTTTTTTACATTTGCTTTACGGCTTGCTTTCTAGATCTTTTATGTGTTACTGTATGATATTTTTGTTTTCATCTCTTCTGTTTTTATTTTGAAACCTTAGAAATTAATGAAATTTAGTGTTAAAACGACAATTTATCCATATTCCACCCTAAACTTCATACTTTGTCTATCACCCAAAAACGTGATCTGTCTAAAATGCGATAAATGCAATTTAATGAAATAACCACGATTTCAGTTGTTAATTGAATATACTGGAGATATATAGAAAAAAAAAATTACTTCTATTAAAACTGTATAATAACAAAACACTAATTTCAACATCATAAAACATATTAACTCATATGTTTCTAGTTTCAATAACAACTAGGGTTTGACCCGTGCCCTGTACGGGGTGATAGTTTCTGAATTTGTATTTTTATTAAAAATGTTTATTTAAATATTTCGACATTTTATGCGAGAAAGATTTTTAACATTTGTTATTCGTTTATAGTATGAAAATTAGGCATTTTAATCCATTTAAAAAAAGAAATAAATTAAAGCATTGATCGTAACCACAGATTAAATATGATAGATTTAACCGAGATACATAAAACTCAAATAACTATAATATAATAAGATAGTTTAAAGAAAAAAATTGAAAATAAAACATTATTCTTTAGAAAAATTATACATCATGTATTTCATAAGATAAAAAGTTTTAGCTGTGTGGACACGGATTAGAACTAATTTTTTTCTTTCTTTCAAAACTAAAACATGCTTTATTATAATTTCAAAACAATCCAACCAATCAGAAAATAATATGCAGAATCCAAATTGTCAAAACAGCAAAAATATAATTAATTTTGTATAGAAAGTTGAAACAGATAGAGTAATATTCAAAAGTTTAATCAAAATAAAATATTTATAAAAAGAACTTTTTTATTCGATTTAATTATAGATTTTAATTAAAAAACCATATTAAATGAAAAAAAAAATTACCTTTGGATACCTACTAAATGAGGTTATATACGAAACAATTTATATTATTTTGTTTTTAAAAATTCAAATCATAACATGTACAGAAAAAGTTTTAGATTTTTTTGATAGATTTTTTATATTGTGATTCAAATTATTTTATTAAATAAATTTAAACAAAGATGATAGAAGATGTATACTGATTTTAAAAGAAATTATTATGATGGAATTAAATTGAATCTCATATCTTCCTTATTTACTAATTTTCGTAGTTGCCAATTAAGGAAAGAGAATGATAAATTTAATTTCATTATTTGGTTGTAAGCATAATATGCAATGGCATATATTGTAATTTGTCTAGTAAAGCTTGTCTTAATTAGAAATTGCTCTAAGAGTGAACCTAGTGATGACACCTAAGCAATGACATTCTTGTTAATAACACATTAGATAAAGGTTATTTAGTTAGTGTTTTCTCTTTTAATATATTAGGGATGATTTAAATAAAAGCATAAGATCAGTTAGATATGTATATATATTTTTTAAACATGTCAAAAATCAACGACTTTGATGAAAAATAAAATCATAAATAAAGAAAAAATATAGCATTATTTAAGCAAGTTTTGGTCGGAAATAAAACAAAGAATGTATTATTTCTCACTGATAATTTGTTGCCTTCTTCATCACTCTCATCACACTATTGTTTACTGTAACCTCAATTGAAGACCGAATCCATTGTTCATGACACAAAGACTTTAATCATTTTCGTTTATGTTGGAACTTTTTCTGGTAAGCAAAAACGATTCCTAAGAGTTAGGAAACTACACCAACTACCAACCAGCTCTGGTTCCATCCTACTCCTAAGTCTTATTCCGGTAAGTTCCTTTAAGAGAAGTTTATAATTACCTGTCGGAAGTCTAAAATTTGAATTTTGCATATAGATCTTCTCAAAAATTGAAGAAAGAATTTTTTTTGGAAGTCGAATTTGCATTTACGCTTCCATTTCACAGAATTTGGAGAATTCTTCTAAAACCCATAGGAAATCATCTACTCGATCTTGAATTTTGGTAGTTTAAAGAGAAGAAGAAGAATCGTAGAAGATAAATGTCTGCAAACGGAATGTAGGGGTGGCTATTATAATGACGTTACTATAAGTCCATTGGTTATGTCCTTTTGTGATTGAGTATCTTAGGTTCCAATCTTAAATCTGCGGAGTAGGTAGTTTTTTTCAAAAATTGTATTTTTAAACTAGGGGGTGATCCGCGCTATGCGTGGTTGTGTTAGTTTTATTGTTTTTCCGCAAATTTAATATTGTTTCAAAGATATTATACACATATTACTTAAATATAATTAGAGTTAGGCCAATGTTTTGTACCATCTTGTTCCATCTCGTCCCATTTCGTTCATTTTCATCTTGTACGTTCTTTCCCATCCCGTTTGTCATGCATGTCATGTCCCGTTCAGTCATATCCTATTCCATTATGATTTTTTCCATTTTGTTTATTATTGTCTCGTTCCCTAAATATAATTAGGGTAGACATAATTCTATCTCATTCCGTTCCTTTTCATATTGTCATGTTCTTTCTCATCCCGTTTGTTCTGTCCGCCCCATCCAGTCCCATCATATCTTATTATGTTCATTTCCATTTTATCTTATCTCTGTCTCATCTCTAAATATAATTAGGGGTAGGCAAAATTCCCGTCCCGTCCCTTCCCATCCCATTATGTCCTTTTTCATCTCGTCCCGTCCAATCCCGTCATATTCTATTTCTTTTCATTTTGTCCCGTCCAACATTTCTGTCTTGTCCCCTCTCATTATATTTTTATTCGTTTTTCCGTTCCACCCCTAAATATAATTAAAGGTAGGCGAAATTTCGGTCTTGTCCTATTCTGTTCTTTCCTTTAGATCTCATCTCGTCACTTAATATCATAAGAAGTACAAAATTCCCCACTCTTCCGATTCCATTTTTTTTCGTCTCGTCATATTTAATCTTGTTTCTTTTCATCCAAAAATACTATAGAAAAAACAGTGTTCTTTGTATAATAAAATTTTATTTTTATTATTATTATTATTATTATTATTATTAAATAATTTAGATTTATACATAATTTTTTTTTCTTTTACAAAAATTACTTTTCAAATTCTTGCATAAACTATTGTATTATTTAATGATTTAATGAATGATCATAAAGAATTAAAATATAAG
Source organism: Microthlaspi erraticum (assembly GCA_902728155.2). Classification (NCBI taxonomy): domain Eukaryota; kingdom Viridiplantae; phylum Streptophyta; class Magnoliopsida; order Brassicales; family Brassicaceae; genus Microthlaspi; species Microthlaspi erraticum. The sequence goes on along the minus strand of CACVBM020001147.1, from coordinate 10,648 downwards.
AAGAGAAAATATAATAAATTAAAAATAATAAATACAATGCTGACATAGCCAATTGGTGAATTTAGAAGCACCTATTTTGGGTGAGGTGGCAACACCAGAATAGAATCATATCAACTTTATATATATAGATATAGATGGGTTTCAAAACTTTTTTTTTGCTTTCAGCCAAAAAAAATCATGTTGAGTGAGTTATAAAATAAAAAGGGTAAAGTTGAAGTACTACTTTTAGGTGTAACTGGTGACCAAGGAATGAGGGGGAATAAGACAATTCCACTTCATTCCTTAAAAATTACACTATTTATAAAGAATGTGTATTCCATATTATTCCTTGCCATTCCATATTAATTAGGGAATTATAGTGTTAAAATATTCCTTATAAAATATGAGGAGGAATGAGTTCCATATATTTTATTCCTCTTCATTCCATTCCTTCTCATTCATTTTGTTCATTTACAGGTAGCCTTAGAATCTAAACGTAGTAGATAATTAACATAGTATAATTTAAATGTAGTAGATAATAGTTTTTTTTTTTTTTCTAAACTAACTAAAAGATTCGGAAAATCCAATTTTTTTAAGTAAAAATAGAATAAAGATAAGTTTTTCGGTAATTTTACATATTTTTCCTTTATCTTGCATGTTTTCGTGTATTCGGATAAAGAAAACCGATAAAAACCGCCCGAACAAGAACATAATTGTGCAAAAACCCGAACAAGTCTATAAAAATTTAGCCCTGAACCCGATAAGAACCAAACCGAAACAAAATCGAAATTTTTCTAAACCCTGAACGGGTCTAAAATTTAGCAACCGAAAAGACCCAATCCGAATAGAACCGACCAAGGCTAGCTAGATAGAGGGAAGGCTAATAGGGGGTGGGGGTCAGCAGCAAAAAAAAAAGAAAAAAAAAACTGTGTTAGTTGGTGAAGAAGCAAAAAAAGCAAAAAGCGAAAAACCCTACTCAGAGAAGAAGTCCGGGAATTCCGTCGAACACTTGGGCTGCGTTTTAAAGTTTTCCGGATGGCGCCTTTTGTCTAAAACCTCTCTCTACCTCTCTCTCTCGCTTTCTCACTCTCTCCAGAGATCTATCTCCCCCACCATGTTCGGCACTCCGTCTTCCTCGTCGGCTTTGTTCAGCAATCTCAATACCAAGTCTGATGTTGTTGCCACTCATGTGAAGAAGCTAGAGACTCAAGTCACCCAAACTATGAAATCTGTTAAGAGACAGGAAGCTGAATCCAAGAAGTCCTTTTGCAACTCAGCCGCCATAGAAGAAAGATTTGAAGATCAAGTTCCAGAATGGATGCTTTCAAAACCTACTGTTGATTGCATGATTTGGCTTGAAGAGATTTACCCAGAGAGAGAGTCCAATCGAGCTAGAAAAAGGAGACTCTTTCCAAAGATCATCCCAAGACTGATAACTCAGGAAAGTTTGTTGTGCCTTGTATCATCAAAGGTAACATTCTTGAGCAATCTCTATCCCCACCGATTTTCAGATTGTGGAAATGAGAGAGAGTAGCCATAGACCTCTCATATTTGGAACCCCTTTCCTGTCTACTGTGGGTGCCATATTTGATTTCCCCAATCAAAGAATCTCTTTCAACAAGGTGAACAAGGGTATGTTCTTCCCTATGTGTTCAACAAAGAACTCTTTCGTTGACATGGTCCAAGAGGAGAAAGTTACTTTGAAGCCACCCTAAGAAGGAGAAACTGAAGATACAATCAAGGAAGATCCCATTCCTAAGCCCAAGCAGCTTGCCACACAAGCAAGGAGTAAGACTAAGGCCCCTACACCCAAACCTCCCAAGGGATCATCCAAGATTGAAGATGAGGCCAAGCCAAGAAGAAAGGTGAGAGAGCCTAGGTTTGACCGCAACATGAAGCTTCTATTCCCAAAGGAGTTTATTGATGAGAATCTGGAAGGATTCAAGGAGAAAGTTACAAGAACTCTGCAACTTTTTCCTAAGGCATTTGTGCCAAGGGACATCCATGGAGAGATTGTCTATCCAGCTGTGAATCACCCACCAGATGTTCATTGCAAGGAGAAAAGACCTGGAGGATCAAAGATGCCTCTATTCTCCATCTTCTCCTGAGCGCCAAGCCTTACAGTCAAGCTAAAGGAGAAAAGACCTGGAGGATCAACGGCTCTCGCTCGGCCGGATGCTCTATCGCGCGACAAAACCGTCTGCGCGGAACACACGGCCAGGAAGGAAACAGGCCGCGCTCGGCCGGATTTATGTATCGGAACGGACCGACCGTGCCGGTCGATCCGGGAAGCAATTGTTCGGCCTCGGCCAAGGTACCCAATGGCAAAGACAAAAGGAAATGAGAGTATGAAGAAGAAGAAGAACCCATTCATGGAACCACCAAAGAAGCAAATCAAGCTAGGGAGTAGTAGCTCCAATGCAAGAGCAGAAACACCAACTTCACCACATTCCATTGATGCAAGTCAAGAACATGTGGAGAGTCCAAGAAGAGAAGAAGATTGGGCACTTGTAACTTTGTTGGAGAACAAATCCAAGACCCAAGAAAGTGCAAGAAGGCAATGGAGAAGGTGAACATCGAGAACCTTGTGTGAAGATGGACACCCAAACCCTTGACCTTCTCAAGATAAGAGATGATGTCACATGGTACATAAGGAAGCTAGGCTTGAGCAAGCTCTTCAAGCTAGAGTGTAGTGAGTACTCACAACTCACCAAGGAGTTCCTCTCCACAGTAGCTCTTGCCTTTCCCAACCACAATGGAGACCAACCAGCTGGTGATGGACTCCTACTCTTCAAGATAGGCGATGCCAATGGGCGCATCTCCATCTCAGCTCTATGCCAACTCTTTGGACTTCCCAATGAGACAGCACATGACTTCAAGGAGAACTCAAAGAGGAAACAAGCTGCCTTTGCTGATTGGACACACTTTGCCAATGAACCATTCTTGCCTTCAAGATCAAAGGTGTCTAGAATCACTCATCCAGCCATTCGCTATGTGCACCGCCTCATCTCCACCACTTTCCAATGCAAACAAGAAGCCAACAAGGTCACAACTGATGAGTTCTACATCCTCACCACACCATTCATCAAGCATGAGTACAAGGCCAACCTTGGCTTTTACTTGCCAAGACATTCATCAATGTGAGGAAGCTAGCTAAAGACTTGGAAGGCAACAAGAAGCTTTGTGTTCGTTTTGGGAGGCTTATCACGGCCATAGTGCATGTGGGGATTGACATTCCCAACTATGAGCCACTACCCAAGCCAACCCCTTTGGATCTCCATGCCCTTCAGCACATCCACTTCCTAAACCGTTGGACTAAAGACCCAACTCGGTTTTGCTATGAGTTTCCAATTGGTCCAGCCAACACTTCCCTTGTCTTGCTGCCACATGAGACATCCCAAGCCTACGCTCAGGAGTTGTCACTTTCCAGCCCAATGAGGAAGACTTCTATGTTCCATCAAGTGAGAAACCATCATTCCCCATGCTCACATATCGCACACTTCAGCATGCAGTCAAGACTCAACGCCGCCACCAAGAACGCCATGTTCTCACTACTGGCATGGCCGCACCAAGCTCTAGACCGTGTTAACAAGCTGGAGAAGATAGTGGAATGCCAATCTCGCTTCATCTCACGCCTAGTTCCGTAGTTCGCCACATTGCACCGGAGAGACTCTTTCGCCCTTCTTCCACCGCTAGAGAGCCATATGAGCCTGACCTTGGTGAGTTCTCACTAGACTCAGAGCTTGGTTCAGAAGGCGATGACCCCATAGATGAGGAAGAGAGTTCTTCTCACTGCCACACATAGTCATCTCAAGTGGTACTTAGTGCAATGGACACTTACAAATCTCCATTTTCTATCCCTATCTCATTTTAATGAATTTCTCTTTATTTTTCTTTTACTTTTGAATATTTGATATACCTCTATTTTACATGCTTTTTATACTGTTTTAGTATTGTTTTCTAATGGTTTTTGGCAGGTTTTCTATCTAAAAAGGTAGTTTTACTGTGTTTATAGTGTCTAGAGTCTAAACAGGTGAAATGATGCATTTTGGAGCAAAACCATAGGATTTGCACTTCAAGCCGCTCCATGCACAAGCACCAACTTTAAGAGGGCCCAGAAAAAGATCTACTCAATGGATTTCATCAAGACCAGTTCCCTGCGTGCTCTGATTGAGTTAACTTTCCAACGCAACTGGAATGGCCTCATTTGGATGAGTAGAAAAGGAGTTACAACCAAAAGAGTGAAGACTGTCCAGACGGCTCTATCGAGAATCAGCGCCCAACCGCGCAGACCGGCTGGCCGAGAAACGTGTTCACGCTCGGCCAAATCACATCCGTCCGTCTGAAGTCTCGGCCAAAGTTCAAACCGTCGGCCGATCACGCATCACGACCCGGGAAACATGCCCGCGGTCGGCCACGCCACAACCGTCACGCCAGCCGCGCACGACCATGCCGCGCGAGCCGGGAAAAAGCCTCGCGGCCGCGCAACCTGTCTCGCGTACCACGGCCGATGCGCCGTCCGAGCCGGGAAACTACGTCCCGCGTCCGGCCGAGAAACATCGGCCAAATCTTCACCGTCCGACCACGCGGCCGACCGCGAATCCCGTCCGGCCACGACCGTTCCGATCTCGGCCCATGACCCGATCTGTCCGGCCGATCGTCCCGACCGACCGTCCCAACGCCGCGGTCGACCCGAAGCCCGTTTTGAAGCCCGTTTCATATTTTCAAGGCCCGGCTTAACCCTAAGCCGCCTCTAAAAGACCTAGCACTATATATATAGCTTTTTAGCCTCTTGTGAAAGAGAGCCGCCTTGTATCACGATTTCATACTTTGAGTTTTATTGCAATCATGTTTTCTTCATCTCTTTGTGTTTTGCTTTGATTATGTCTGAGTAATTCACTAGTTAGGTTGTGAGATCTATCAAAGAGTTCATGGTTTGATAGGTTGTTAGAAGTCGCATAGGGTTTTCTATATCGCATCTTCATCTGCTTGAATTCATTGCTGCTTGCTTTTCTGATCAACTAGCATCAGATCTTAGGTTTCATATACTCTCCAAAAGCTTGCTATATAACCTGAACTAAGTATTTGGTGAGCAAAACTTCATAGACTGCGAAAGTTGATCTATGCGGGGTTGTGAACAATTGGGTCTTGAACGAACTATTGCTTGATTTAATCACCTAGGGACATACCAAAAGTTTAGCGACTAGGTAGATTAACAAAGGGGTCGGAGCCTCGACAGTGGAAAGATCATACAATCGTGACCTGAGTTCTAGATAGCGCAAACCCTAGCGAACCTTCTAATATCTTGTTAACCTTGAATCTCTGCGAGTTTCTCATTGCCTAGCGTTTCCCTTATTGATTTTCATAAACCGTTTAATCTGCTGTTTGATTTCCTTTGTTACACAATCAAAACCCTAAATCATACTTGTTTTCTAGCTATATTAGACTTGCAATACTCGAAGTGTACTTATCTGCTCCTTGTGTTCGATACCCGTTTACTACTTTGACCTGTGCACTTGCAGAATCAGGGATAGGAAAAGGGAAGACCTGATCCCGCGATCAAGTTTTTGGCGCCGTTGCCGGGGAGCAATACAGCTACCTTCGAGTTCCCAACTATAGTCTAGCCTAGAATTTCGTTTTTCCTTTTTGTTTTTGCAAATTTTCAACTTTTGTTTTTCCTTTTTACTGTTTTCTATTTAAAGAATCTTGCCTCTACCCCTTTCAGGTACTAAGCTTGAAAGAAGGACTCTAACATGAGTGATTCAGACGATCAAGAGGAGAGAGATAACTTGGCCGCGAGAGAGATCGCGCTGGCCGAGCAGCACGAAGATCCGCCCGGATCCGAATGCCGCGCACGATCGCGCCAATGATGGATGCCGAGAGATGGAGCGCGACACAATGAAGAAGTCATGGGAGACTTCGATTCCAATCCAACACTACTAATCGATCGGAATCCCATCCAGCCGCCACTTCCTGAAGGAAGAAGCTATGAGATTTCGCCGGAGATTATTGGTTTGGTGAAACAAAACCAGTTCCAAGGAAAACCCCAGGAGAATCCTTTGGAACATATTGATGCTTTTGAAGAAATTTGTGGCACCATCAGTGCAGGAGGTGCGCCCAAAGGAGTACTTAAAGTGCAAACTATTCTCTTTCACTTTGACAGGGAAGGCTTTGCGCTGGGTTAAGTCTCTTCCAGCTCAATCCATAACCACATGGAAAGAGTACAAGGTGGCATTCCTAGGTCACTTTTTCACAAAGCAGAGAGCAAACTTGTTGAGAGAAAAGATCTCTAGTTTCCAACAAGGGCCGGTGGAGCCTTTTCATGAAGCATTGGAGCGCTTCTATACAAGAGAAACATTATCTCTATGGCAGAGGAATAAGTGGGAAGTGTCGATTTTCTCTTGATACAGCCAGCAATGGAAATTTCATGACCAAGACAGTTACTGAAGCAAAGATTTTGATTGAAAATCTAGCCTCAAGCGACAGTGACAACTTCATTGGGCATGAGAGAGCAGTGAAGGCCATAAATTCTGATCCATACAGAGATGGATACAGCGAGATCAAAGCCATGATGGCTGAGATACTGAGAAACCAAGGAAGAGAAGTGGAGAGACAAAGAGAAGCTTATAGAGTTGAATCCACAATAATTCAAGACTACTTTGGAGATTTGATTCCAAGTTTCAAGAAGAAGTAAACTTTGTTGGAATAGATGGATTGCACATAGAGAAGAAGCTTGGAAAGGAGAGCATGATGTTTTTACTCAAGAATCACCCAATGAGAAGAGGGATGTTCATGGAGGAAGAAATTATCAGCAACCACCTCACAAGAGAAGAATGGAGCCAAGGAGCAACTTTGAAGATTTGATAACTTTCATCAAGAGTTCTCATAGAGAGCACACAGCCTTGATTGATGAGAGATTGGAGTCAGCCTTCACGAGATTGAATGAGAAGTTGGATTCTATTTCTTCTTTCACAAGAGACTTGGATCTTAGAGTTGCCAACATAGCCAGCTCTATTAAGAGAGAAGAAGGTATGCTACCAGGAAAAGTGGAAATCAATCCAAGGAGAGCAGCTGTAGCAGCTATCACTCTTAGGAATGGAAAAGGGTATGAGCCACCAGCATACCCAGATCAAGAGGAAGCAAAGCCGCCAATCAAGAAGAAACCAATGGAGTATGTCATTATTGGAGATGGGACTGAACCACCTAAGGAAGTCCATGTCAGAATAGAACCAGGAACTCAGGAGGAAGTGGAGAAGCCACCTGAAGAACCAAGAGTGTATGAGCCAAAGATCCCATACAGAAATGTTCTTTCTCAACCCAAGAAGGAGAAGGAGCAAGCAAAGCTCAAGGATCTTGTTAGCCAACTTTCAGTAAGGTTACCTTTCATTGATGCTGCCAAATAATTCCATCTCTCAGGAAGTATATGAAGGCCATACTCACAAGCAATGTGAGTCTTGAAGAAGGAGCAATGATGATTACAAAGGAGTGTAGTGCCATACTTCAGAATCGCATGCCAGAGAAGCTGAACGACCCAGGAGTTTTGTTTTGTCTTGCAAGATCGGTTCTACACACTTCCATAGAGCACTTTGTGATTTGGGTTCTAGTGTGAACCTAATGCCTTACTCAGTGGCCAAGCTATTGGGCATCACTGACTTCAAACCTACAAAGATATCTCTAGTCTTTGCAGACAGATCTGTTCGCCGCCCTGTTGGTGTTATTATGGATGTTCCAATCATGGTTGGAGATTGCTACATCCCTGCTGATTTTGTAGTTCTTGAGCTGGAACACCAACCTAAAGACCCTCTTATCTTGGGAAGGCCATTCCTAGCTACTGCAGGAGCTATAATAGATGTCAAGAATGGAAAGATTGACTTGCATCTTGGAGATATAGTGATGAATTTCGAGGTAAACAAGTCTATGGAGAAACCAACTGTAGATGGTCAAGCTTTTTGGATTGGAGAGCTCGCAGAGACAAGAGAAGAAGTGCTGGATGAACTCCTTCTTATTGATCCCTTGGAGCTAGCTTTGACAAAGGCTGAGAATGAGTATGGATACATGGAAAGAGAAGCTCAATGCTTAGTCAAGTTCATGGATTCAAAGGAAGCTTATAAAGAGCTGATAGCTTATATGGACTTAGAGAGAGAAGAGGAAGAGCCAGACATTGACAAGGTCAGGAAATATCACAAACCAAAGTTAAGTTCGACCCATGGTGCCCACTTAGAGCTCCAAAAGCCGAGCTCAAACAACTCCCAGTTGGTCTAAGGTATGAATATCTTGGTCCTAATGAAACATATCCTGTTATTGTTAATGCTGCACTAACAAAAGAAGAGACCGCTTTACTTGTTCGCGAACTGAGAAAGCATAGAAAGGCTCTTGGTTACTCTTTGGATGATTTAACAGGAATCTCACCTGAACTATGCACACATCGCATCATCCTGGAGGATGAGTCTAGTTCTTCAATTGAACACCAAAGGAGGCTAAACCCAAACCTAAAGGAAGTTGTCAAGAAGGAGATAATGAAGCTATTGAAAGGCTGGAGTGATTATCCAATATCAGATAGTGCATGGGTCAGCCCTGTACATGTCGTGCCAAAGAAAGGAGGGATCACAGTCATCAAGAATGAACATGATGAGCTCATTCCAACAAGAACAATCACTGGACACAGAATGTGTGTCGACTACAGGAAACTGAACTCCTCCACGCGCAAGGACCACTACCCCTTGCCATTCATAGATCAGATGCTTGAGCGCCTTGCCAATCATCAATACTACTGTTTCTTGGATGGATACTCAGGATTTTTCCAAATTCCAATCCACCCAGATGATCAGGAGAAGACTACATTCACTTGTCCCTATGGCACATATGCTTATAGGAGAATGCCTTTTGGATTGTGCAATGCTCCAGCTACATTCCAAAGGTGTATGATGTCCATATTCACAGATCTCATAGAAGAGATTATGGAGGTTTTCATGGATGATTTCTCAGTATATGGTTCTTCCTTTGAATCATGTTTGGGAAATCTTGGAAGAGTGCTACAGAGATGTGAAGACAAGCACCTAGTTCTAAATTGGGAGAAGTGCCATTTATGGTTAGAGATGGAATAGTGCTTGGACATAGAATCTCAGAGAGAGGCATAGAAGTTGACAAGGCCAAGATTGAAGTATGACAAACCTTCAGCCGCCCAAGACAGTTAAAGATATCAGAAGCTTCCTAGGACATGCTGGGTTCTACAGGAGGTTCATTAAAGATTTCTCACAGATAGCAAGGCCGCTAACACGCCTATTATGCAAGGATATTAACTTTGAGTTCACAGAGGAGTGTCACAAGGCTTTCACTAAGATCAAAGATGCATTGGTCAGTGCGCCAGTGGTTCAACCTCCAAACTGGGAACTACCTTTTGAGATAATGTGTGATGCAAGTGATTATGCAGTAGGAGCAGTGCTTGGACAAAGAAAAGACAAGAAGCTACATGTGATCTACTATGCCAGCAGAACACTTGATGAGGCACAATGCAAGTATGCCACAACAGAAAAGGAGCTTCTTGCTATTGTCTTTGCATTTGAGAAATTTCGATCATACTTGGTGGGATCAAAGTTATAGTTCATTCTGATCATGCAGCATTAAGGTATCTCTAAGAAAGATGCCAAGAAGATTGCTTGAGATGGATACTACTATTGCAAGAATTTGATCTTGAGATCAAGGATAGAAGAGGAGCAGATAATGGAGTAGCTGATCATCTTTCAAGGATGAGAGTTGAAGAAAATCTACCCCTTGATGATAGGCTACCTGAAGAAACAGTTTATGCAGCTGAAGCTAGCAATAAGCATGGACAACTAGGCCATCACAGGCCAGGAACAAAGATCTCATCATCAAACACACCATGGTTTCGCCACATAGCAAACTTCCTTGCAGCTGAATACCCACCACCAAACTTCTTTGGCTACAGAAAGAAGAAGTTTCTGCGTGATGTAAGAAGGTACTACTGGGATGAACCTTACTTATACAAGAAATGTTCAGATGGAATGTTTAGAAGATGCATACCAGAGGAAGAGGTAGAAGGAATATTGTTTGCTTGTCATAGTTCTAGTTATGCAGGCCACTTTGCCACTTACAAGACAGTATCCAAGGTCCTACAAGCTGGATTTTGGTGGCCAACTATGTTTAAGGATGCTCATGCATTCATATCAAGATGTGATGCTTGCCAAAGAATGGGAAATATAAGCAAGAGGAATGAGATGCCACAGAACTTTATACTAGAAGTTGAAGTTTTTGATGTTTGGGGCATTGACTTTATGGGACCCTTCCCAACCTCTTTTGGTGACCAATACATTCTAGTGGCAGTTGATTATGTCTCCAAATGGGTGGAAGCCATTGCCAGCCCTACTAATGATGCACAAGTGGTCATCAAGATGTTTAAATCCATCATTTTTCCAAGGTTTGGAGTGCCTAGGATAGTCATAAGTGATGGAGGTTCACATTTCATCAACAGAATCTTTGCCAACCTTTTGAAGAAGCATGGAGTTACTCACAAAGTTGCCTCTCCTTACCACCCCCAAACTAGTGGACAAGTTGAGATCTCAAACAGAGAACTCAAGAGCATACTTCAGAAGACAACAGGCAAGACAAGAAAGGATTGGAGTGCCAAACTAGATGATGCTCTATGGGCATA